>JASDQU010198742.1:6851-19377 GCA_032191745.1 Picea mariana
GGATCCTATAAAATTGGATCTTACATCTCTTTAATAGAGAAAAATAAAATAATATGATATATAGGATCTAATCAAGTCATCTTCTGCAAACTTTGATAGCTCCAATAGTTCTTCATAAGATGATGTATCAAGTCAAAATTCCACTTGGTCAAAAATACAGTTTTAGCCAAAAATAGGCAGCATACTTGGTTTTTTCCTCCTCCCCGATGCCTCAAAAACTGGAACAAAAAGGTGATTTGGATGCCTTTAATTATTATCTTGGAATAGAAACCCCCTTTGTGCCATTTGGAATGAAAAAATAGAGATATGTGCAAAAAGAAGCTCAATCTTCCACTCCCTTCACTTTCATCATCTTACGTGCCTGAAACAGAGTAGGATAAGCTTCTGAAAGTCCAGGGTTTCGATAGCTAAAAGTGCCTTTGTGAACCCTGATAAGCTGTCGAAAATTCTGGAAATATTCCTCTCAAATATTCACCTTTATCTCTCAAATAAAAACATATTTTGGAAAACTGAGAGAGGTTTTTGAATATTGTTTTTTTTTTAGAAAACATCTCTCTCATTTCTTGGAGATTTATTTTCATTTTCCCAAGATATTCATTTCAAAAACATGTGTCAAACAGGGAAATTCTGAGATCCGAAAATTAGGGTTTAGAGATAAATTTGATTCTCCCAATATATGATACCTATAGGAAAATTGAGAGAGGTTATTGTTCCTTGATGTGTTAGTAACCCAATCCTCTACCCATTTCTCAAAATGATTCTCCAGTCGCTCGGAATCATCATTTGAAAATGATGACTCAACACAGTAAAAAGAGACTCTTCTGCACTTTCGACAGCTCATTTTCCCTTGAAAATCTGATTTAGTTGTCGAAAGCCCTGACTTTCGGCAGCTCGCAACACTATAAAATTACCATTTAGTTGTCGAAAGCTAAAATTTACTTTTGGTCTATTTTATGAGGTGAAATCCTCATTTTATTGAATTGATATGATTATAAGCCTTTCTCAAAGACTTCATGACTTTCAAACCTAAAAATAAATCTTCTACCTAATGCTCCTCTTATCATGTGATTTGGAAATAATTTTCAAGTCATTTTTTATCTCTAATAGCCGCAATGCAGAAAGATCAAGCCGTCGATCTAATATCTTGATCGACAAACAACATTTATTTTGGGTTTAATTTACGAGGAGGTTACGCTCCGAAAGGTTTGAGATGTGAAATACCCGAAGCTCGAAAATCCTAAATGAATGAGGACCGTTGGATTTGGAGGACAAACGAGGAACGTTGGATCAGGGTTGTTGGTCACACAGCAAACCACGTCGGTAGACCATGTCAGCATACCACATTAGCAAATAACACATGGCATAATCAGATGATGACAAGCGTCAATAACAAATTGGTTTGTGCCATGTCAACAAGTGACATAAGCAAGTTATGTCACTCTGGGAGAATTGCTTCGAGAGTTTCACCACCAAGAAATGTCAAAATTTTTGAAGTCCCGAAGGACAAAGGTACGAAGTCACTCTTATTCATTGATCTAAGATACACCGAGAGTTAGGAAAACCGTTAGATCTAGGAGAAGAACATGTGCCACATGAGGATCAACATCAGCAAGGACACGTGGCACAATCGGACAATGACATGTGTCAAGATTGATTCGACATTTTAGGTACGTGAAAATCACAAATTCGAGTGACACGTGGAAGCTACTAGGCTCATGACTTGTCATCAAGTGACGTAAGTAAGTGACAACACTCCAGAGGAAAGAATGGGTTTGAGATTTGAAATGTCCGAAGTTCGGAGACCCTAAGGAGATCTCAACCATTGATCTGAAAGGGGCACATGTCAATGGATCCACAAATTTGAAAGTTTGTGGATGGCAAGAACGTGAAAATTATCGAAGACAAATCTTGATCGTTGATCGTCAAGGGTAGTACGTGTCAGCTGATCTGAGATTTCAGAGAAATCTCACTTCAAGGATTTCTAGTTGAAAGTTGAAACCTCCAAAGTCCGGAGACCCGAAGGAGATCTCGACCATCGATCTGATGTCAGGTGCACTCTCAACCATTGATCAAGATACAGTGAAAGGATAGTGTAAGTGTAATAGCCAAATACCTGGAGTAAAAGGTGGCCATCGATCTCAATGGTTGATTAAGTCCTGGCTGTCGGATTAAGCCTTGTAAGAATCAAATCTGACGATTGATCTATTTCCACGAAATGAATGTAAACCGTCTGATCTATTTAGGAATTCTAATTTGGGAATTTTGAAAGGTTTGAAACCCAAAAGTCTCGAAGGGAGAAATTCCAAAGTTATGATAGTCGTCCATTTCAGGAGAATGAATCATGGTCGTTGAATTGATAAGTGCTCAAGCACTCATTAAGCCCAGGTGTATTGTCACCACCAGTGATCACATGAAGGAAGGGGCTTAGAAGCCAAAGAAGCCATAATTGACTTGTTGTAACTGACAGAGAAGAAAAAGAGTTTCGACATCTAGAGAAGCTAAGGAATATCATCATAATTTCCACTAATGATGCAAGATACCAGATATAATAAATATGCAAAACAAAAATAAAATGCTAGAAATGGCAGAATAATAGTAATCTAGCCAGCATAATCTCCACAATAACACATAAATGATATAAGAACAACAACAGAAATAGCACTTTGATTCAGAAAGCAATGTTCACAGGCCTCTTCGAGAAGGCAACCTCCAATCGAGCAGCGCTCTGTTACAATGATCTCCAAGCTAGGGTTTTCATACCCTCGACCTTTATTTATACTAAATATGTCTATCAAGAGAAGCATCTATAGGAAGATCATTCTAGAAGAGGAAGCTTCTATTAGGTCTTCTTACATCCACCTTATTCTATTTTGTTGAAAGGCCTTATTAATATTGACCTTTATTACATCCGAATATATTGATCTACCTATGTGCGGGTTAGGAACCTAACATGTCTGCCCCCTTAAAAACAACCTTGTCCTCAAGGCTTGAGATGTGGAAACTACTGCAGAATGGTAGCTAGTTCCCAAGTGGCATCTGTTTGATTTGTATCTTTCCACTGGACTAGCACTTCCTTGATGGTCCTCTGACACAGGCGACGCTCACGCTGGTCCAAAACTACTTCTAGATGTAGCCAAATGGATCCTTCTTCAGCTAACTTGGGAAGGTTGGTTTGAATTTGGTACCTAGTTCCAATCACCTTCTTTAATTATGAAACATGAAAAACTGGATGTAGCTTTGACTGACTGGGTAGAGCTAACTGATATGCGACTTGTCCCACATGCTTGAGAACTGTATAAGGACCATAAAATTTGGGCGCTAGATTCTGACAATGCTCGGCCTTGAGGGAAGTTTGCTTGTATGGTTGTAGTCATAGAAACACCTGATCCCCTTCTACAAATTAACATTCAGAGTGACCTTGATCTGCTTGTTGCTTCATGCAATTTTGTGCCATGACCAAGTTCTCTTTAAGGGTACAAAGAATATCCTCTCAAATTGTAAGTGTTTGGTCAACCACCTAGACCTTCGAGGTACCCGGTAAGTATGAGAGAACTAAAGCTGGATTCTGTCCATATACCGCTTCAAAAGGAGTCATGTGAGTAGTTGTATGGTAGGAAGTGTTGTACCACCATTCGGCTAGGGGTATCCATTGAGCCCACTAATGTTGTTTTTCAGAGGCAAAACACCTCAGATATGTTTCCAAACACTTGTTGACAACTTTTGTTTGACCATCAATCTGGGGATGATAAGCTATGCTGAGATGCAATTGGGTGCCCTAGAGCTTAAACAGTTCTTGCCAAAAAGTGCTTGTGAAAGTTGGGTCACAATTAGAAATAATAGAGTGTGGCATGCCATGAAGCTTGAAGACCTGGTCCATGAAAAGTTGAGCCACCGTGGATGCAGTAAATGGGTGTTGAAAAATGAGAATACTTGGAAAGGTGATCCACAACCACCATTATGACTGATTTATTCACTAATTTGGGTAAACCGGTACTAAAGTCCATAGAGATATCCTTCCAAATAGTTGGTGGAATCGGAAGCGGTTGTAGTGTGCTTGGATATTTGAATGTTTCTCCCTTGTTGCGTTGACACACCTCACATTCAGTGACAAAATTACGGATGTCCTGTTTCATACCATCCTAGAAAAAAGAACGTTTGACTTTGTCATATGTTTCGGTGAACCCTGAGTGCCCCGCTGTGGGTGTAGCATGAAGCTCAGAAAGTACCATGGATTTAAGCTTTGATTGTTTACTTAAATACAAATGACCTTTGTATCGAAGATCATCCCTGAGCCAAGAGTACCCTAGGGGAGCCGGAGCCTTGGTCTGCAATTGCTGGATCAGATGTGAACTTTTGGGATCTTGAAGCCATTCCTGGCGCACAGCTTGGAGCCAATCGGGTACAATGAAGGAAAGAGAAAAAAGGGATCCTTCTTCTTCATATTTTCAGGACAGTGCATCTGCCACTACATTGTATTTTCCCTTCTTGTAAATGATCTCATAATAATAACCAAAGAGATTAGTCACCCATTTTTGTTTCTCCTGGGAGGAAATGCGTTATTCCAGAAAGTACTTGAGGCTTTGATGGTCAGTATTAATTTGGAAGCATTGCCCCAAGAGATAAGGGCTTCACAGATCAACGGCATGCAGAATAGCCAACATTTCCTTTTCATAAATGGGTTTGCCTAGATTCCTTTCAGACAGTTGCTTGCTGGTGAAGGCCAAAGATCGACCCTCTTGCATAAGGACAACACTAATTCCTTTCCCTGAGGCATCACATTCCAACACAAAGGTCTTTGTGAAATCAGGAAGGGCCATAACCGGAGTGGTGCACGTGGTCATCTTCAAGGTTTGAAAAGCTTGAGCAGCGATTGGAGTCCAAGTGAAAGAGTTTTTTTTTAGGAGAGCAGTGAGAGTTGTTGCAATCTTTTCGTAGTTCTTAACAAACTTGTGATAATACCCTGTTAAACCCAGAAATCCACGTAATATTTTGAGAGTCTTTGGGTGCAGCCAATCTTGCATAGCTTCAATCTTTTTTAAATCCACCCTGACGCCATCCTTGCCAACCAGATGAACCAAGTATTCTACTTCTGTGGCACCAAAAGCACATTTAGACTATTTCAGGAAAAGTTGGTGCTGGGAGAGGAGATGGAGAACTTGATCCACATGAATAAGATGGTTTGTCCAAGTTTTTCTATAGATGAGGATATCATCAAAGAAAACTAAGACAAAATGATGAAGAAAGGGATGGAAGACATGATTCATGAGGCTTTGGAAGGTGGAGGGGGCATTACACAAGCCAAAGGGCATGACCAAAAACTCATAGTGGCCCTCATGAGTGCCAAAGGCCATCTTGGGAATGTCTTCCTCTTTCATACATATCTGGTGATAGCCCGAGTGAATATCAAGTTTAGTAAAGAATTGGGCGCCACTCAATTCATCTAGGAGGTCATCAATGACGGAAATGGGAAATTTGTCCTTAATGGTTAGTTTGTTGAGGGCACGGAAGTTAGGACACATTCTCCAAGAACCTTCTTTATTTAGCACCATGACTACAGGAGAAGAGTAAGGGCTCATACTAGGGTGGATAACACCTACATTAAGGAGTTCTTGGACCATTTTCTCAATTTCATTTTTTTGTGAAAAGGGGTAGCGATATAGACGAATATTGGGAGCAAGGTTTCCAGGTACAAGGGGAATGGAATGCTCATGAACACCATGGGAAGGAGGGAGGCCTTAGGGAGTGTAAAATACCATTTTATCTTTATGAAGGAGAGCTTGGAGGTCATGCGGTACCGGGGGTGTCTCTATGGCTTGAATGGCATGGAGTTGGGCAATGACACCAGAATGACCTTTTTTGAGAAGATTTTCCATGCGATGGGAACTATTGACCTTAGGTGAACCAACAATGATGCCTTGGAATTTATATTGGTGGCCTTATTGGTCGAATTACATGGTTAATGCCTTAAAATCCATGAGAATAGGACCCAAAGTTCTTAGCCAGTATGCACCCAACACAATGTCACAACCACCCATGTCGATAGAAAACATATGGGATTTTAGGTGGTAGTCACCGATTTGGAGACTCACATTTTCATAGCGCCCTCCACATTTCATGGAACCACCATTGGCAATCATGATTTGGAAATTTTTGACAGCATGGATGTAGTAATGAGTTTCTTGGGCAATGCGGCGATGAATAAAATTATGGGTGCTTCCACTATCAACTAGAATGATGACCTTCCGATGCTTGATGTAACTGATTAACTTGAGGGTTTGGGGAGCAGAAAAGCTAGTGAGAGCATTGAGGGAAATGACGAGTTCTACTTCGGGGGGGTATGAGGGAGGGGTTATGTCAGTGATTTCAAGTGACTCAGACACAAGGGGAGTTTCAAACTCCTCTTCTGAAATATCCTTGGAGATGGCCATAAAAAGATTTTGTTCCTTACACTTGTGGCCTAGGAAATATTTGTCAACACAATTATAACAAAGGCCTTTGAGTTGGCGTTCAACCATTTCAGCCCTGGTCAATTTTTGGATTTTTAATGGGGTGGAGGGAGTAGTGGGAGTGACAGGTTTAGGGCGAGGGATAAAGGAGGGTTTTTTATTTTGAGATGATACAACCTGTTGTGCTTCTTTATCTCTTTTAGTATCCTCCACCCAAGTCGAGGGTTGAGCCATGAGGACATGGGCCCGAATCTCCTCCTTGAGGCCACTGATAAAACACTCGCGAAAGAAAGCATCAGTCGTGCCCTCTGTTCAAAAAGCCAGGCGCTCAAAGGTAGCTATGAAGTCTTCTACTGTTCCAGATTGTTTCAACTTTGTCAAACGACCCAAATGGTTTGTGTCTATGTCAAAGTGTTCATAAATCTCAGTCACAAATTGGGTCCAAGCAATATACCCTTGACGGGATGCTTTTCTCCATTGCCACCATTGCCAACATTCTTGATCTAGATGGAGAACACCATACCGGAGTTTGGCCAAGTCATCTGTAATTCCATATAAAGAGAAATAATGTTCCATTTGGGTTACCCAACCAGTGGGGTCCGAGCCATCAAATTTGGTCACATCCACCCACAGAAGGCATATGTCACATTGAAAGTGATGGGACTGAAAGGTATGGGAATGGGAGGAAGTTTCACCTTCATTCTTTGGAGGTGCTTCAGAGAAATGGTCATCTGTAGGGATCTTCAGTATGGTTCAGAGTGATGCAAAGACAGATTCAAGTTGGGTGGTTAGTTCTTGTTTGAATTCCTCCATTGAGGATTGCATGGTTGTATTTATGGTAGCATTGATGGACGAATCGATGGAGGCAACAGTAGCACTGAGTTATTTCACTTCTTTTTGGGTTTCGAGGAAACCGGATTGCATAATGTCGAAGCGAGCTTCCAGGTCTTGTCTACAGGTATGGGCCATGAGGATGGGTGAACTGAAAAGGGGCAGGTGGGGTCAAAACTTTTTCCGAAAAATGATATGGATGAATGTGATAAGGGTGGAGAGATGAATCCAATGGAATAGGTCTAAAATAATGGTGAAAAAAATTCCAGACATTTTTTTTTTTTTTTTACACCTGCAGAGTTATACTCCAATCTGAAGAATATTGTAGTGATGAAATCCCCAAATGCGTTACCAGAAAGAAATGTGTATTTACTTGGCAACCCGAACACAATTGTGCAACAATAGATCTGTTCTATTTTAATTTGTTTATGTTTCTGTCCCCCAAGGGTTAGGTATTCAAGGGCTTTCCCTGTGCTATAGCTCTCTGATATACGTGCGGGGTCCAACAGTAGTACTTGACCCAATGTCTCAGGGCACTAACTAAGGAGGATAGACCGTACCCTTAGCCGTACTACCCGACTACCTAGNGTACTAGAGAGTACCTTCCCAAGTGTTGTTCTCAATGACACTATAGCAGTCTGGTGGTCGATAGGTTTATCTAAAGAGGGCTTCATAAAATCTAGGTCGATCTATACATAGGTGTTGTCTAATGTGATACCACTCGAAGGGGTACCAACAAGGGTTACAAGGGTGGCCAACAAAAGTGAGCTTAAGAACCATTTGTATTTCCTGTGTGTATGAATCCATCAAACATGGGTTTATGCGTGTAATGATAGATCTCTATGGCTTAAAGACGCCAGAATAAGTCTCTACCCTGAAAAAAAAATTCCCACAATTTCTGCCAAGGAAAGTGCTCTGATACCACTTGCAAGATACTAGATATAATAAATATGCATAACAGAAATTGTAAATTCTAACCTTGTATAATATCTACTACAAACTGATATTAAGAAAAGAACAGAAAAGGTACAATGGAAAATACAAACATTACTCAGATATTTTTCACCTGGAAACCTAAACCAGGAAAACCAGCATATATTATATTCATACATTGTGTTACATTGTTTACAATACAATATACATATAGGATCCAGCGGCATCCAAAACCCTAACCCAATGACCTGGATTAGTCCAAAACCCTAATTCCTTAACCAGAAATAGAAAACCATCGGAAAAATACCATGTGCCGAAAAACCACCTAATATCATGTGGTCCCGGAAATATGTCGTCCCGGAAATATGTCGGCCCAATAAAAAAATTTCAGGGGCGCTGCCCCCAAACCCCCGCGTGGGGAGCTCCGCCCCCTACGCGTAAAGAATATAACACATACCCAACAGAAATAAAATGCTAGAAATGGCAGAATAACAGTAATATATCCATCATAATCTCCACAATAACATAGAAATGATATAAGAACAACAACATAAATAGCACTTTGATTCAGAAAGCAATGTTCACAGGCCTCTTCGAGGGGGCGACCTCCAATCGAGCAGTGATCTGTTACAATAATCTCCAAGCTAGGGTTTTCATACCCTCGACCTTTATTTATACTAAATATGTCTATCAAGAGAAGCATCTAGAGGAAGATCCTTTTAGAAGCGTAAGCTTCTATTAGGTATTCTTACATATGCCTTATTCTATTTTATTGAAAGGCCTTATTAATATTGACCTTTATTACATCTGAATATATTGATCTACCTATGTGCAGGTTAGGACCGTAACAAATGATGAACACAAAGTGTAAAAATTTCAGAGAATATGACGAGTTGCCATGATGATTAGGTAGATGACTCGACGTGATGAAAAGATGTAGAAACAGAGAATAGTGGGGATTCGGCTGGTTAGCCATGAAGTTGTGAGAAAGAGATGCATTTAACAACCTGTAGGGCAGAACAATGACACAATGAAGAGCATGCAGAGGCATAGCGCATAGAAGTGAGATGGCGCACAATGCATAAAACGCAGGAGAATAGAAAGTGCCAGGGGGAGAGTAGGAGGACACTGATGCAGGTAGAGAAGAGAAGTGTAGCAGAACAATGAAGTGACTGGTAAGCCATTGATAAACATTGTATCATTGTAATAAATTTCAAAAAGCAAAGATTTATATTTCAGGGTGGTGGGGAGGTGCTAGGGAGGACTGATGTGCTCAGAGTTTCAAGTAGGTTTTTGAACACAGGGAGTTGTAGCTTCCATCTGGTTGTAGCCAGAAAAACCAGGGTGGTAAGGTGCTGAAAGGGAGAACTATTGTTATCTGTTATACAAGTTGGTACCTGTGTGACTGGAAGTTGGTGCTTCCATCCAGTCGGTTATGGAACACACATGGAGTTGGTGCTTCCTTCTAGTGGGTTCTAGAGAAACCAAAGAGTTGGTGCTCTTAGCAAGTTGTTGCTTGTAAAACATAAGGCTATAGCATCAAGAGGAGTTGGAGCTCATAAGAATGATAATGTACAAAAAATAAAGACTACTTATCATATCAAGAAGAAGAGGTTTTTCCCTTTATGTGTTTCCTCAGGAAATATCTGTGTCTGTATATTTCATTTGTGTGATTGATGTTGAATATTCTATTGCTTACTTTCCTGCATGATTATTGTCATTGAGTGTTCTGTAAAGAGTTTAAAATGGGAATAATTGTTTAAGCACAGTAACAACTGATTCACCCCCGCCCTCCCTCTCATTTTTCCAACACAAACACACCTAACACTCTTATCTATGATTGAACCAAGCAGTTTTGAAACTTCCAGCAAGGATGCATTCTGGAATAAGGCCATGGATGAGGAATTGGTTCAAATAGAGAATAATGACACTTGGGAATTGGTTCCAAAACCAAAGAATAAGAATTTGATTGGCACAAAGTGGGTTTTCAGAAATAAACTGAATGAAAATGGACAGGTTACAAGTAACAAAGCTAGATTGGTATTTAAAGGATACACACAAGTTGAAGGAATCGACTTTGAAGAGACATTTTCCCCAGTTGCCAGAATGGAAGAAATATGATTGCTTTTAGCTTATGCATGCTCCAAGAATATTAAAGTGTATTAGATGGGTGTGACACCAGCTTTCCTGAATGGGGAACTTGAAGAAGAAGTCTACATTGAACAAATAGAAGGATTTCAGTTGTCAAAGAATGCAGATTATGTGTGAAAATTGAAGAAGGCCTTGTATGGTCTAAAATAGGCTCCTAGAGCATGGTACTCTATACTAGATAAATATCTACGGCAAGCAAGGTTCAAAAAAGGAAGTGCAGATAGCAACCTCTACATCAAGGTAACTAAAGATAGTATTTTATTAATTGAAGTTTATGTTGATGATATTATTTTTGGAAGTATTGATGACAGGTTAAGACAGAAATTTGCAAAGGATATGCAAAATGAATTTCAATTGTCATTACTTGGAGAACCATCCTTCTTTCTGGGTCTTCAAATATGTCAAAGCAACTAAGGAATTTTTATTTCTCAAACTAAGTATATCAAAGAAATGATAAAGAGTTTCAGAATGGAATATTGCAAACCAGTTACCAGTCCTATGAAAACTAGTTTCAAGTTGAGAAAAGATGATGATTCAAAGTCTACATACCAGAGGTAATACAGGTCAATGATTGGTAGCTTACTATATGTGACAACATCTAGACCAGATGAACCAACAATGACCTCAGGTGAACCAAAAATGATGCCTTGGAATTTATATTGGTGGCCTTCTTGGTCGAATTGCATGGTTAATGCCTTAAAATCCATGAGAATGGGACCCAAAGTTCTTATCCAGTCTGCACCCAACACAATGTCACAACCACCCATGTCAATAGAAAACATATGGTATTTTAGGTGGTAGTCACCGATTTGGAGACTCACATTTTCATAGCACCCTCCACATTTCATGGAACCACCATTGGCAATCATGATTTGGAAATTGTTGACAGCATGGATGTAGCAATGAGTTTCTTGAGCAATGCGGCAATGGATAAAATTATGGGTGCTTCCACTATCAACCAGAATGATGACCTTCCGATGCTTGATGTAACCGATTAACTTGAGGGTTTGGGGAGCAGAAAAGCTAGTGAGAGCATTGAGGGAAATGACGAGTTCTACTTCGGGAGGGTATGAGGGAGGGGTTATGTCAGTGATTTCAAGTGACTCAGACACAAGGGGAGTTTCAACCTTCTCTTCTGAAATATCCTTGGAGATGGCCATAAAAAAATTTTGTTCCTTACACTTGTGGGCTAGAAAATATTTGTCATCATAATTATAACAAAGGCCTTTGAGTAGGCATTTAACCATTTCAGCCCTGGTCAATTTTTGGATTTTTAATGGGGTGGAGGGAGTAGTGGGAGTGACGGGTTTAGGGCGAGGGATAAAAGAGGGTTTTTGGTTTTGAGATGATACAACCTGTTGTGCTTCTTTAGCTCTTTTATTATCCTCCACCCAAGTCGAGGGTTGAGCCATGAGGACATGGGCCCGAATCTTCTCCTTGAGGCCACTGATAAAACACTCTCGAAAGAAAGCATCAGTCGTGCCCTCTGTTCAAAAATACAGGCGCTCAAAGGTAGCTATGAAGTCTTCTACTGTTCCAAACTGTTTCAACTTTGTCAAACGACCTAAATGGTTTGTGTCTGTGTCAAAGCGTTCATAAATCTCAATCACAAATTGGGTTCAAGAAATATACCCTTGACGGGATGCTTTTCTCCATTGCCACCATTGCCAACATTCTTGATCTAGATGGAGAACACCATACCGGAGTTTGGCCAAGTCATTTGTAATGCCGTATAAAGAGAAATNGTCACATTGAAAGTGATGGGATTGAAAGGTATGGGAATGGGAGGAAGTTTCACCTTCATTCTTTGGAGGTGCTTCAGAGAAATGGTCATCTGTAGGGATCTTCAGTTTGGTGCAGAGTGATGCAAAGACAGATTCAAGTTGGGTGGTTAGTTCTTGTTTGAATTCCTCCATTGAGGATTGCATGGTTGTATTTATGGTAGCATTGATGAACGAATCGATGGAGGCAACAGTAGCACTGAGTTATTTCACATCTTTTTGGGTTTTGAGGAAACTAGATTGCATGGTGTTGAAGCGAGCTTCTAGGTCTTGGCTATGGGTATGGGCCATGAGGATGGGTGAACTAAAAAGGGGTAGGTGGGGTCAAAACTTTTGTCTAAAAATGATATGGATGAATGTGATAAGGGTGGAGAGATGAATCCA
>JASDQU010198746.1:2887-19377 GCA_032191745.1 Picea mariana
TGAGTGTTTATGCTTGAGGAGTTGCAGTAAACATAAGAATGTTGATACTTGAAATTTCCTCATAATCCGCCATTAGTAAGATCATGCATAATAATCCTTGATCTAATAAAAATAAAGGAAAACGAGCATTACTTAACCACTAAAAAAAAAATAAGTATGATATGGTGTTTTACGGGAAATTGTGGTAAATGGAGTGATAAATGAGCAGTAAGAGGAAGTAAAAGGAATGAAATGGATGTCTGGAAGTGATACTAATTATGAAAAATCAGTGACCCAACACAATGCACCAAGTTTAACCAACCGCATCAGGGTGTACCCTAAAAATAACGCCTCAACACGTCAATGTTCAAATGCACCACCATACTTTATAAAATAAAATACACGCACCGAATAAATCACACTGATGTCATTGAACAATATGTACTGATACACTTCAATTAAATAACTGTATTGCTAACATAACGATTTATAAAATTTAACGTAGCGGTGCAACCATTTTAATCCACGTGTATACATAAATGCACCAGGACATATATTGCCCGAATTTTTATAGCAGGGTGTCTCGTTGGACACCACATTCCCGGTTCTCTAACCTTTACAACACACCGAGGTACAAAACGTCATTGCTTCACTATCACGGTGGTACCGATGCGTTAATAGTAACACATCGCATTGGTTCATTTGCGATAATGAAGTTTATCATAGTGGTGCCCATCAGTCCAACAAACCCACCGGTGTCATAAAGACAATGTCACCGATAGAAATCATGTCAGTGCTCTGGTAGACATGGTGCACCAGTTCTTTCAGTTTAACTAAGGGAACCATGGATTTGTGCACTATAAATTTTAGCATTTCAATGCATCTTTGTTAACAAAATGAATCGATGTTGTTAAAAAGAACTGAACTGACATGGTTAAAAGATCTGAGTTGGTGCATATCATCCTATGGGATGTACCACTTTGTGGTTCTAGTTTTTTGATATAGTGCAACGTCCTCGAGGCATATGTTCTGTGGAGGAAAACCGGTTTATTTTAAAGATTGTTTTGCAAAAAAAAATGATTTTGGATTTTTTTAAAGACACGTCATTTATATATGTATTTGTTTTGTAATTTTAATTTATTTTAACTGTATATATGTTCTTAATAATATTTTTATGTGAATCAGAGACAACGACGACAAGAGGAGAAGGAAGCAGAGCGACAGTAGGTCGAGATGAACACATTTTCATGTGAGTGGGAAGCCAGGGAGAGGGATATGGAGTTGTAACTTGACCCTCTTTCACAACATACATATTAACTTTTGATGGATATTGGCCTCCTGAAGTTTTATTAGGAGGGTACATCCCTTAGGGGGAACTCTGCATTGTTACAACATTTGATCCATTGTTGCAATCATGCGAGATAAGGGTTTAGGGTCTGTCTTGATATGTGGTATCATCCCTCCATTCAAATATTTTCTCCCCAATTCCTCGAGAAGGAAAAATCCAACCTATAAGCCTTTTTTTGACATGAAAAATACCAAGTATATTAATTCCTCGAAGAATGCACACTTTTCAAATTAATGTATAATTCATCCTTCCCCAATGCCTCAAAAACTAACTTCAAGTGTTGCAAGTGCTCTTCCATAGTCTTGTTGAAGATCAAAATACAATCATAATAAACTATAATGAATTAATTATATGTGACCTCAATACTTTTTTAATCAACCTCATGAATGTATTGAATGCATTGGAAAGGAATAATTAAACCCCATATAGTCCACAAGTTGTTTTGAATCTATTGTCAGATGGAAATCTTCTGAGGAATGTTGACATGGCGAGGAGAAATCTATTGTCATATGGAAATATTCCGAGGAATTTCGACATGTCAAATATTCTAATGAATATAATAATATTTATTAAGTAAGGAAAAACTTGATTCAAATGGAGGAACCATCACACCTCTATTCAAAAAGACAACGGAAATAAATTTGTTATCCAAGACAATTCAATTAATCATTGTATTTCACATATTATCTAAAGGCTCTCGTTAACATTTATGAACCACTCATTAACATTTATGATTTTTCCATGTATCTCGGCCTTCTTGCAAAAGTGTTGCACTAAAGTATTTAATTTTTCCACAAAATTGCATTTCAATGTAGTTTGACATTTTTATTATTCCAATATTGAGGATACACCATAGACACGACCTCCAACAATTCATCTCAAGGAAATCATTCTCTTATCTCCGATGATAGTGATTTTGCAATTCTATCAAGTTGTGTTTCACTGAAATGACAACATTGTCAAATAGGTCTCTTGATATAGGGCTCTCTTTTGTGGTTTGGCCATTCTTATCAATATAATGAAAATGAACCATATAGCCAGGACTACCATACATAGTATCCCTTTTTCATCAAACTTAAAAAAATAATTAGTATTTTCTATATCAATGATCGTAGTCCAATTTCTAAATTGTGGAACTGCAAAAGACTCTGGCATCATATACAAATTATCTAATGAAAGACATGCAATTTTTATTGCGTTTGGGTATTATTCAATATACATTGTGGGACTTTGAGACATTTTCATGAGGACATTCAATTCATCTAGGATAGGAAGAATTCCAACCAATGCTAATAATGTCTCTATGTTAGTTAGTCGAAAGAGACGATCTTGAGCTCTATATACACCGAAGTGATGTTTATACATCACCCCTTTCGAGGACTAGTACTCAATAAATAATATTTGAGTTGGTCCATTCAATGACATCCATCTTGTATCAACATATTTTAATAGATTGTTTCCATTTGTAATACCATCAACAATTTTTTTAAACTTTGAAAATCATTTTGGACTACGAGAAAAGTATGCATAAGCCTCTTGTACAAGATCTTCAAATTTTGAAACCAATGGAAACTTGCTTAGTATTTTAAATTCAAGATTCATCCTATGATCCATACAATGAATACCCAACATATACGGTGAAGCTGATAGTTGTAGTCTAACACAAAGGCCATTCCTTTGTCCTTGCACTACTGATGCTCCATCTTCTCCAACATATACCAACCTCTTTCTGATCAGTAAATGATCCATACCACCAATTTCCTTCAAACTGTTAATAACAAGTTCATAAATATTTTCAGCTGTAGAATTCTCCCTCATTTTATGAATCACAAGTAGAAGGAATGTCTAATATGGTCATTAAACATATAAATACTCATGCATATCCATGAAGTAACCTCGTCCAAAGACAATGACAAAAACCTAAAATTTGCAATCTTCTATTTTATATCATGATTTTCTACTTGAGCTAGATATTTTTCCCATTCCCAACCACTCGTTAAAGACCAATTACGATTTAAATAAGATGTGAAATACCTAATTTATTTATTTACTCTAGTATTAAAGGGAAAATAACTAATTTAACAAGACTTATGGGCTCATTCAAGTAAATGAAATTTCTTTGATGTCTAGCTCTAATATCTTGGTAAATTTTAATGGTTTGTTTGTTTGTTGCATTTTGGAACATTTTGTCAAGGTTGAAATTCTTCTAATTCTCATTTGCTGTTTTTCTGAACCCTTTGTTGTGGCATGATTGGTTTCATCTGATTTCCATTGAGTCAAGGGTTTGGGTTAAAGGTAAAGAGATTTGTTGAGTAAAAAAACTTGTTTTCATCTTTTTTCATGTTTATTTGACAAACACATGGTATTAGGATTAACATGTGGCTTTGGTTAGTCTATGGGAACTCAATGTGTTTTCCATAATTATTATTCTTTTCTTTATATATTTGATGGTTTAGGGAAACATTGTTTATTTCCTTTCACTTTGTGGCATGACATAAGAATCTTCACCTTTTAGGATCTACTATGTTTATTTTATATTTTCTTTTAAAATACTTATTAGTTATTTGGAAAGGGAAATGAGCACTACTTATCTAAGAAAAGACAAAAATGGTCTATGCACTAGGTTCCTATGTGGTCATTATAGGAGACCTATTAGCATGAGACCGAAATTCCTCTAATGAAATTATACTTTTGATTCTAAGACTAAATGAGAATTACACGTATCTAGTGGAGGATGACAAAATGTTTATTGCACTATCATTCTTGAAGTCAAAATTGAAGAACAAGGTTGATAAACAAGATTGAAAAAAAATGGTTACATAGTTTCTACTAATAATGCACATGTTATGGAGAGTTTCATGTAACTAATAAAGAGGTATGCTTATTGGTTCTTGTATCGCATGGAAAAAATAACTTTCTATATGATTATGGACCATTTATTTATTCATTGCTTTTCCGCAACTCAATTTTTGGAGTTGGTATGTAGTAGGATCCAAGTGGCAGACATAGCATGTGCTACCCTTAATGGGATTAAAATGCGTGTTAGGAATTTGATTTTGCATCGTTATACTACCAGGTATAGATATACATGATGACATAATAGCCCTTAATTTACATCTCTTATTGTTCATGTTGAATTATGACAGTTTAACTGAGACTATCGCTTTTTCTAAGGCCTAATCTATGCCCAACATTTATTATAAAGTTATGTGTTCCTTTACTTTTTTATAAGACAATAAAAATATAAGGGATAAAAGAGACCTATATTCCTTGGAAAGGGGTCCCTTTTTAGTACAAATGGATGATTAGAGAGGAAGTCATGCATGGAATGTGACCTATCAATATTCTTATACTTTTGGATTTATTAATGGATAGAATTGTGTGCACTCCTATTTAAGAATATCATAGGATGAACTTGTTTGAAGGGTCCTTTCATAATCAATTAATTAGTAATAAAGAATCCATAATAAAAGTGGTAGAGAAAAGATTAATATATCCTGTGCTTGACATAAGTGGTGGTTAGGATCAACACATATGAACTTTGTGGTGAAATATCATCAAAAATGATAGAGGGATATGCAAGAGTGTACAATGAGAACCATGACAAACATAACCTCTAATGCTTGAAACATGTCTAGAGGATGGAAAAATTGTATTTAAAATGATTATATTATAGTTTAATGAGTACATTTTCCTATTATTATATATGGTTTTATACTTTATCAAAAAAATCGCCAAGACTTTACAAGGTTTTATAATTCAATGAAAGATTCACCAAGATTTTACCAGAGTTTATAATTTAGTGAAAGATTCACCAAGATTTTTCAAGATTATATATTTGACTGAAAGATTCACCAAAACATTCTATATACATATTATATTATTGATAAAATAACCTTCAATTCTTCCTATGTATCATGGGGATTCACCCATTTATTATACATAAAAATTTAGGGGGGGTTCTTAAAATCACCCTTGCTTAGAAGAAATGGAAAGGCTTAAGAAAAATAATATAAAGAAGAAGGAGAAATTGCAGAAACATGAAAAGAAGGATCATGATCTTGAAGATATGGGAGAAGATAATTATTAGTGTAAAGATTCATCTAGAAGAAGCAAAAGGGATAGAAGAAGCAATGAAAATTCAACTCAAATAAAAGGAAGAAACCTGTGAGAAGTTAGAGTCTGAAGTTGTCCCATTAAAGGAGGAATTGATTCGGATTTAGGAGCGAAACAAATTGATTACAGACTGAATAAAAAAAACACAGAGATATGAAGAATAACATAGATATCCAGTGAACAGTAACACAGAGGTATGAAGAATAACCCATATATCCAGTGAACAATATATTCTATTAAATAAATGAAATAGGATGAAACTATAAAACTGCAGCACTGAAACACTTTCTCGAATGGTGGTAGCTATCTCTGAGAAGATATGTGGTTTCTATGCACATCCTTCTGACTAGAATGATTACAATGAGGCTCCAGAGGTCTTTTTGATATTACTCATGAATTCCAAAACCCTAGACATCCAAAAACTTTACACTAGAAGGTGAAACAACAAAATTCATGTGGGCCCTGTTATCCCTACTTTTAGGGATAACTAGGAGATTATGTCTTGAGGCTCGTAGGTCTTAGACATGGAGTACTGAGAGCCAGATCGACTTAGGCATGGCCCTAGAGGGCCCATATTTTCTCCTTTTCAACACCTCTACTTTTCTAGTAGCAACAACATCCATCACCATTGGCTTGGTCTTGTGTCAAAGATGGATCTTGCTCCATGAGGAAATGAGTTCAGGTATCATGGTATGTCTCACTCTGATCCTCAAAACCTTTGAATATGTGCATTCAATTCCTTTTATTTCTAACGAATGCTTGGATCTTATACGTGTCCACTTGACCATGTTTGGGAAGAATGACAGGATTCCCTAGCAAGCATGTGCCTGTAGGTTTTGGTTTTCCACTGGGGGGATTTCTGAAAATCCATCGTCCACTCCTTTAACATTACCACTTTTTCATATCACTTCCCGTTAATCTACCCCATTTCATTTTTCCAGGCATTGGGTTGGCCAATCATTTAAGGGTTGCACATTGTCTTGTGGGTAGAAGGGGCTAAAGGCCTAGAAGGTAAAAGAAAGTTAACAAAATATAAAATCCTAAAAATAAAACCTCAAGATGCTTTTCCCAGGGATCCTTGAGAAAGCAATAAAAGGATTCTCAGCAAGAAACAACGGGGACCCATAAAAATAATAAAACAAGACTTAGTCAAAGGATAGGGGGTCTCATCATGAGCCAACCTATTAGATCCATGGGTACCTACCAGTATGCCACTAATAGCAGCTGGTTACCATGCTAGGGTAGTGAATCTTGGTTGCATGGCCAAGAGAAAGGGGGTCTCATCATGAGCCAACCTTCTCATTTCTGTGAAAGTACTTGTTGGTAACGCTGACACCACTGGTCACCACGCCAGGGCAGTGTCCCCTGATTAACTTCTTGAAGAAAAATCAATAAAAATAAAGAATAAAAGGCATGAATGGGCTTGGAAACAATTGCATCTAGGACAGGTGCAACTTGCCTTCTACAAAGGAACCCACAGGTAAATCTTTCCATTCCCCTGCTTTCACTGCACCCATTGTCAGGACATCCCTTATCCACATTACCCACTTACATGACTTAGATTTAGTATTTTTCGAGAACTTTCCTTTTCCAGTGAACACTAGCCCAATAGGATGCCCTGTCACTTTTCCCAGACTTGTATTGCAGGCTTGTATAATGTCTTTGAGATTTTAACTGGGGTAATAGGAGTTTTATGCACATGTTGAATAATATTGATGATGATATGTGATTTACATTGCTATGATCCCTGTGACTTATGAGCCCATGGAGGGTGCAACTGTTGATGTGCAGGATCATGCCCAATAGACAGATACCATGTTGGATAGGTACACATGGGGATATGATTAGTTCGGACCTCCATGGGGATGAAGAGCCCACCAGATGGATGTTGAGGCCCCAATAGGGGGCACAGATAGGACAGAGGGGTTTGCACCAGAGAGAAAATTGAATTCTTGCAGAGGCACCCTGGCAGAGCTTGACCTAGGGGGATTGTACCCTTTGCAATGGAACGTTGGCCTTGGAAGGCCTAGGATGTCACCCAAGAGGTTCATGACATCATCATTTCTTCATGAGCATTTTGGGAAATGGACAGGGTAGTTTGGCGCATGTGGCAGCTTGGAGAAGCCCAAGGAGGGCTAATGTTTTGCATCAAGAGGTTGCATTTGCCTTCTAAGGGGCTAACGTCACCCTTGAAAGGGGATGACATACTTCTATTTCTTGATTAGGGTTTTAATTTGAAAATTTAATGAAAAACAATATGATTTTAGTATTGTGGCCTTGTCGGCCTTTATATGACCTTAAAAGTAAAATTAGGTCATGGTACTATATAAATTGAGGGTTTTCACCTTCATTTTTTGATCATCTCTCACTCACTCATTAGTGAGGTCTAAAATTTGCATTATGTTTGGACTTCTTGGGTGAAATTGTGAGGCACACTTGTTGAAGAAAGACTTTTTTGGACTTATATTGGCATTTTTATCATTTATCTTGGTGGAAGGTGTTACAACCAGGGTTTGCTACTTGATTTCTTGGTTAAATGTAGGTGAATTTCCGCAAAACTTCTTAATTGAATGGTTGTAGTATTATTTTTCTTTCATTTATGGTTATAATTTTCTTATCTAAACCCTAGGTGACAAGCACACATTGAAGTTCCTTGTCTCATGTCCCTGCCAAGGTTTTAATCCATTTATTGAAGTGAGATAGAGCCTTGCCTTAGAAACACTCTATTCTTCCTCTTCCATGCTATTCATTTTCTTTATTGAGCTAAGAAGGAGAAAACACATCAAGGCCCAGTTCCCCTACACCTTGGTGAGCCATTTTTCCCTAGGTTTTTCCTAGTAAAGCCTTGCCATAAAAACATGTTACCTACAAACCTTCTTGTCTTGGTTCTATGCAATCTTTTGAGCTATCTGTCTTTCCATTGAGCTAAGGAAGGAGGAGACAACACTGAGGCCTAGTTACCCTACACCAAAGTGAACCTCTCTCCCCTAGGGTTTCATCCTTGAGGCCTTGCCATAGAAACACCTCAAGGTTTAACTCTCTTATACTTGGTATTTACCATTATCATTTTATCCTTCAGCTTATGCATCCTCCTTTTGACTCCATTTTCCCTAGGAACGTACTGATCTAAGGCCTAGTGTTTGAGTACCTTGATCTCAAAACAAATTCTAATACTTTGAAAAAAACCTAAATACACTAACACTAGCCTAGAATAACCCTACTAATCTTACTGTTGTCGTCATCTTTATTATGCTATAAACACCTTTGTGTAGCTATTGTCTTACTTTTAAAGCAATTGAATGGTTGTTTAAGGAATTAACTATTAAGTGTTGATTTTTTACATTGAATGCCAAGCTTCTTTAGCATTTATTGAGAAGTGATATTGCAACTATTGCTATTGTACAAAAATTGAGTTCATCAATATTTATTACTCAATTGCTTATTATCAGAAATGTCATTGATTATATAAAGTACTAACCAACAAGCAAGCTTGCATATGCATCGTTTTATTGTTTCTTTGTCTCGGGAAGGTGATCTTATTGGTTATCACTTCCGGTTATATTTATTGGCTATAAGCCAAAATTTATGATCAGGTGGTGACTTGTGAGGGGGAATTTATCTTTGATCCTTTAATCCTTCTTGTCTTCTCAAAACCCCAGGTCACCGGGGACGTCTTCCCCGGGCCTTACCTCCCTAAATAGAAAGAACCTTCCCATCAAGGTGATAGTAGGTGGGATTGGTTTAGTTACACCAGTTTGACCTCTTTTCATCCATATACTATCCAAACTACAAATTGTGCGATAACATTTGCGCACCTTTTTCGGGGAACACTGAGTCAAACCTTCCCCGGATGAAACTTTTTGGTAAGCGTTGCCTCTAGAGTCTTTATCTTACAAGCTTACCAGGTGACTCCACTTTGGGTGTTTTCCCTTATCTTTGATAGTTTCAAGCAAATTATCTGGCCAATCCACAAACTACAAGGAGGTACAATAATCCTCCTCAATCCTTTAGAAGAAAGCCTCCCCGGAACTCTCCTGTTGTAAAAACACTTTTTGGAGGAAATCTTCCTTTGAAAACCATGTCTATCTCAACAACTCAGACCAATGCAATGAACCCAGGAAATAATCAATGAAAATGGTCATCCATTCTCTTTAAAACACTAGACATGTTATCCATACCAGGCTACCCTAGGAAAATGCCACCTAAGTATGAGAAGAGGTTGCCTAAATGTACCGGTACTGATGCAATCAATGTTGAAGAACAAATGAGCAATTTCTGGGTGTTTTTTCAGCTTCACCCCATTAGTGATGATGCTGAATACCTAGTCATGAAATTGTTCTCCACTACCCTCCTTGATGCTTCAATGCATTGGTATCTCAGTCTTCCCGATGGCAACATTAAAACCATGGAAAAACTAGAAGAATCCTTTCTCAAGAGGAGTATCAAAGAAGACCTCAACATGCTTCTTACCAAATTAAAATCCCTTTGGAAACATGAAAATGAATGCATTCGGGAATTCCAACTAGGTTTGAAACTTTGTTGCGGAAGATCCCTGTAAGCCATCATCCAAGCGATAATTATCTTGTCTATATTTACACCAAGTCTTTCACTGGCCAACTAGGGTATCTTATCAGGGAGAAAACCCCCAATCAATCCAATAAGCTCAAGAGTTGGCTACCAATAATGAAGGAAACCTCCATTCATCTAAGATTGAACCTTTCACAAATCCAAGGGAAAAAATAGACACTAAACCAAGGATAGTCCACAATACCGAGCCTACTTCTGACCATTGTGCCAACATGGAAAAACTACAAGCTATTGTGGATGGCATGATAAAAAATCAAGAGATAATAAAGAGTAGAATTTTCAACTTGGAAAGGTCCCAACTCTAAGCACCTAGGGTCCCATACAAAGGTCAATTCCAAAAGGGGAACCAATTCTATAAACCAAAAAATTACCAATAGGTTCCAAACACCTTAACTCCTAAAAATGTTGTGGATGAAAATCCTTGGTGTTTACAATGAAGTGAAGGACATTGGGAGCATGAATGTCCTTATAACAATGATGGCCATCAACAAGTGAAAAATATAGGCCATATCATAAAAGGCCCTCAAAAAAATATCACCACTGAAGAGAATCAAGGGGGCATGAAAGAAGAAACCAGGTTGGCTAGGTTGAAAATAATAAACAACCTGGACCAAGAATCAAAAGAGAAGTTGAAAAAACAAGAACTCCAGGAGTACAGAAGAATACATCTGAACCAACCTACTTCTACCATTCCTTTGGCTACCTAAACAAAACTCCCACCTTTGGATATAATTCTCCCTCAGACATCCAAAACTGAAAGGGTTGACTTGAACTTCGACTTTGAATGGGGTACTATCCAAGATGCATGTAACCATCCCCCTGAAAGAAGTCATTAAGGTGCCATCTGTAAAAGAGCAATTTGACAACTTTTTCCAAGGATCAGATGGACCCATGGAACCTCTTATCATGTTGCAAGCTGATCACTTTAGGGTTCAATACGATGAACAACCTCCCTTCTTCATGACCTTGATATTGAATAACAAGAGACTCAACAACTGCATGCTAGATTCAGGGGCCGATGCTAACATGATGTCCCTCAAGGTCATGCAACAAGTAGGTTTTAAAGTCACATGAACTTATAGGACCGTGTGTGGCTTTGAATCTAAAACCATACCCATGCATGGGGTGATTGAGAATGTTGAAGTTTTCCTTAAAGAATGTCTTGAGAAAATCATCCACATGGACATAGTGATCGTGGATGTCCTAGACATATGGGGGATGTGATTGTCTAAGAAGGTCTCCTCAAAACTGGGAGGTACGCTTGAGATGGACCTCACTTATGTGAATATACCTTTGAAAGATGGAACTATTGGTCTTCTCCCGAATGTACCTGTGACTACAACTCATGTGAAAGAGCCTAATGATCCTTTCAAAGATGACACGACACATGACCAAATCATACAAAGTCTTCATGAGTTTCCTCCAAATGATATGCCTTTTGCAAAAGAGGAAGATTTTGACCAAATTCAATGGCCCAATAAAGAGGAATACCAACAACTCCTATACAAATACAAATAAAAGGAAGATAGGATTGTGAAGATACTAAAAAAGGCAGAAGATGATGTACAGATTCATCCTTCCCAGTAGGAAGTGTTTACAACAGGATCCCACCCCCTCCCTATGCACAATACACTAGGGTTATTCAAGGAACAACCAAATACAAGATCATAAAGTACAAGGAAGGGGACGTAGTGTGGATGTGGGATACCCAGAAGGGAAAGCCAACTAATGTCAAAGGAAATAATCAATCATGGCTTGGGCCTTTCAAAGTTGGAAGAGAATGAGTTAACAACTCTTACTACTTGGCCACTTTGGAGAGAAGAAGGCGTCCATTACCGATCATCGAGAAACTCCTCAAACCCCACCAAGGTGGGGAAACCTGACTTCACAGGTAAGTATAGGTAAGTAGGTAGGAATGTTTTGCATTCATTGTATTATACCATCTGCATTGCATGCTAGAGTAGTCTTCTTTACATTCACACTTATCATTGTTTTATTTCAGTCTTATATATATGTGTGTGTGTGTGTGTGTGTGTGTGTGTGTCTTGGGGTGGTATCACCACCCCAATTAGTTACTAATAGTTGCTATTGAGATCAAATAGGTAAACAAGTTATGCCAGAGATGTTGAGCTTCTCATGCACTCTACGGTGAGCACATGTCCCCGAGTTGGAGCTAGATGTTATCCCCACTTTTAGGGATAAATAGGAGATTGTGTCTCGAGGCCCATAGGTCTCAGACTTGGAGTACCGAGAGCCAAATCAACTTAGGCATGGCCCTGGAGGGCCCATCATTTCTCCTTTTCAGTGCCTCTACTTTTCTAGTAGCAGTAGCATCCATCACCATGGGCTTGGACTTGTGTCAGAGATGGTTCTTGCTCCATGAGGTAATGAATCTGGGTATCATGGTATGCATCACTCGGATCCTCAAAACCTTGGAATATGTGCATTCAATTCCTTTTATTTCTAATAAATTCTTGGATATTATACTTTTCCACTTGACCATGTCCCGGGGGAATGACAAGATGCCCTAACAAGCTTGTGCCCGTAGGTTTTGGTTTTCCACTGGGGGGAATTCTAAAAAGACATCATCCACTCCTTTCATATTACCACTTTTTCATCCTACTTCCCACTCATCTACCCCATTTCATTTTTCCAGGCATTGGGTTGGCCAATCATTTAAGGGCTGCACCTTGCCTTGTGGGAAGAAGGGGATAAAGGCCCGGAAGGTAAAATAAATCTGACAAAAGGTAAAATCCTAAAAAAAAACCTCGAGATGCTTCTCCCAAGGATCCTGGAGAAAGAAATAAAAGGATTCTCAGCAAGAAAAAAAGGGGACCCATAAAAATAATAAAACAATATAGTCATAAGATAGGGGGTCTCATCATGAGCCAACCTATTAGGTCCATGGGTACCTAGCAGTATGACACTACTAGCAGCTGGTTACCACACCAGGGTAGAGACTCTTGGTTGCATGGCCAAGGGAAAGGGGGTCTCATCATGAGGCATCCTTCTCATTTCTTTGAAAGTACTTGTGGGTAACACTATCACCACAGGTCACCATGCCAGGGCAGTGTCCCTTGATTAACTTCTTGAAGAAAAAGAAATAAGAATAAAGAATAAAAGGCATGAATGGGCTTGGAAACAATTGCATCCAGGATATTTGAAACTCACCTTCTATAAAGGCACCCACAAGTAAAGCTTTGCATTCCCCTTATTTCATTGTGCCCATTGTTAGGACATCCCTTATCCACATCATGTTGGGTAGGTGTTATATTCTTTGCATGTGTGTGTGTGGGCGCGTCAGATATGACAACTGCGTCTGATGATCCCTCTAGTAGTGCTCTTTGTGTCATGTGCATCAGGTGATTTCCTAGGGGGGTCCCAAAGGGGGGGGGATAGGTATGCCCCTCCCTGGTTAAGTGCAACATTTGTCAACGGGTGGTATCCCAGGTTAGCGCCCCAAAATTTTTCTTTTGGGAGGTTTTTGCTATTTTTAGCGGATTTTTCTATTTTTAGTGTTTTGTAAATTAATCTTGGATTAAGGGATTAGGGTTTTGGTGTCTACAGAATACCTAAAAACATTGTATATATATTGTATAGTGAATGGTGAAATTCGATATAATGAATATAAGAAAGGTTTTCCTGGTTGAGGGTTTCCGGTATAAATCTCTGTGTACTATGTGAATGAGCCATTGATTAATTTATGTTTTTCTTAAGAATCTGTATGCATTTCTTTACTTCACAGGTTAAAACTTACATGTGGTATCAGATCTCATTTTTGGCTTCAGAGGGATGCCTTTGTTGTTTAGGGTTTGGCTCGGTCTTGATACATCAAGTTTATCTTGGGTCTGTGATAAACCTGGGTTTAATGGGAGATTTTGCAGTGGAGATCCGAGTATATAAAGAGGAATGATGAGCTCATCTAGAATCAAGATAGAGAAGTTCAACGGTAAAAAAATTGAGCTATGGAATCTCAAGATGGAGTACCTTCTTGTAGACAAAGAACAATTGATTGTTGTGGATTCTGGTACATAGCCCACTGGTACACCGTCTACTAGTACACAGGATACTGGTACACAACCTACTAGTACACAAACTACTAGTACACCACCTACTGGTATGTCGAAGGAGGATTGGGATAAGTTGGACAGAAGAGCAAGGAGTACTATTTGACTCTGCCTGGCATATTCGGTTTTGTTGAATGTCTTGGGAGAATCTAAAGCCAAGGAACTATGGGATAAGTTGGGGAATTTGTATCAATCAAAGTCCCTGGTAAACAAGTTATTTCTTCGAGAGAAGTTGTATCATCTTAGGATGGAAGATGGAGATTCTATGACAAAACATATAAATTCCTTTAATACTCTGGTAAGTCAACTTGTATCTGTTAATATTATGATTGTAGAAGAAGATAATTGTATTACTTTGTTATGCTCTTTTCCAGACTCTTGGGATAATATGGTTGTAGAAATTGGTAGTACCACTCAATCTACATTGAAGTATGAGGATGTAGTTTTATCCTTGTTATCTGAAGAGATGAGGCAGAAAATCATGGATATTCATAGCACAGATGCTTTATTTATAAGAGGTCATCCCCGAGACAGGAATCCTAGTAAGCCTTTGAGGGGGATATCTAAGTCTCCAGGAAAATATTTGAGGAAATGCTGGAAGTGTGGTAAAATAGGGCATTATAAGAAATATTGCAAGTCTAAGAAGGTTGATAAACCAAAGGGATCTGATAGTACCTCTTCCACAGAGGCGAAAACCTCCACTAAAGAAGGAGGTGATGTTTACTTGGCATCTATAGCTACACATGTAGATCGTGATGTATGGCTGATTGACTCAGGTGTGTCATACCATATGACTTCTCATAGGGAGTGGTTCTTTGAATATGGAAAATACGATAGTGGTTATGTATTCCTAGGAGATGACTCGACAGCCAAAATATTTGGATGTGGAAGGGTTAAGTTGCTGCTAAAATATGGAAGGATTAGAACTCTCCCAGGTGTTCTGCACATTCCAAAACTAGCTAGGAGCCTAATATCTGTAAACAAGTTGGATGCTGCAGGAGTGAAAACTGTATTTCAAAAGAACACTTGCAAGATGGTACGAGGAGAAATGGTGTTGATGAGGGGAGTTCGGTGTGTAACTTTGTAAATTTTTTTGGGAAGCACTTATACTAATGGGTGTAATAGTTTTTTTGTCCGTGAGCAGACAAATAAACAAGACAAGACCAATACCGTCCTTGAAAAGAAGACCATGTTGTGGCATCAAAGACTGGGGTATGTTGGAGAAAAGGGCCTTCGAAGACTACACGGTAAAGGCATGGTTGAAGGTATGTCTAATTGCACTCTAGATTTTGATTTCTATGAACATTGCATATATGGTAAACAAAATCGAGTAAGATTCCCNAGAAAATGGGATCTTAGAATTGATACACAATGATGTGTTTGGACTTGTGTCTGTTCCATCACTAAGTAAGTCTATGTATTATGTTTCATTCATAGATGATTTCTCAAGGAACACATGGATTTATTTTCTTAGAAAGAAATATGAGGTATTTGATAATTTTAAAGAGTTGAAGGCTCTGGTAAAAAATTCTAACAGAGAAGAAAATAAAGGTATTGAGAACAGATAATGGTGGAGAACTATGTGGAAATGAATTCGAAGAATTCTGTAAGAAGTGTGGTATAGAAAGGAAGAAGACTACTCCCTACACTCCTTAGTAGAACATAGTTGCAGAAAGGATGAACATGACACTGATGGAAAAATCAAGGAGCATGCTTAGCGGTGCCAAGTTAGTACAAGAATTCTGGGCAGAGGCAGTGGGTAGAGCATGTTACCTGGTGAATCGATCACCCTCATCAGTGTTGGATGATAAAACTCCACACGAGGTATGGACTGGAAAGAAACCCTCTCTTGAACATCTTATAGTGTTTGGTTTTGATGCTTATGTACATGTTCCAAAGGAAAATAGGAGTAAGCTGGATAATAAAGCTTAAAAGTGTATCTTTATTGGTTATAAAGATGGTCTGAAAGGTTATAAGCTTTGGAACCCATAAACTAAGAACACTGTTTACAGTCGGGATGTTGTTTTTAGAGAGGTAAAAGATGTTTCCAAGAAGGAATTCCTACCAAGGAAAGAAGAACTTGAGAAAATAGAGATTGATTTGGATGATGCAAAATCTGAATCATCTGAAGAAGATGAAGCAAAAGTAGAAGCAGAAGAAGAACCTCATACCCCAGTATTGAGGAGATCAGTGAGAGAAAGAAGGCAACCAGAAAGGTATAGTCCACCTGATTTCCATTCCAATTTTTCTTTATCTATTACTGATGATGATCCCAGAACTGTCAGGGAAGCGGTGAATTCAGAGGATAGTAAACTATAGAAGAAGGCCATGGTTGAAGAAATTGATGCCTTGGATAAGAATGAGGCATGGGATATAGTTGAGTTGCCAGCTGG
>JASDQU010198749.1:0-15301 GCA_032191745.1 Picea mariana
ATACCTCAATGTATACACACCCTATACACAGACAACCCGCGTATGCATAAAAAACTAGGGTTTCTGAAGTTCCGAGAATTTTTTCGTCAAGATCTCCGACATTTCCAAAACTTTGATGTGTCCATGAGATCCTCCTCTTGCTCTCTTCCTCAAAATAGATCTTCAATCATGCTCAAAAGATCCACACCAATAAGATGCTCTCACAAGAAGCTCTCCATCAATACTCCAAAAGATATTCACAAGAAGCTCTCCATTGATCCACAAAAGGATTCTCTCCAAAAATGTACACTTCCCAAGAGATCCTAGCTTCTTATTTATACTTTCATCCTCTAGGTCACTTAACCCATTTCTAGGTCACTTAACCTATTTTCCTTATTTTAGGGTTAATCACTTTCCATAAATAGAAAATTCTCCAATATTTTATCATTTAAATATTCCTTCTTGATTTTGTCACTTCTTTATCATTTAAATAATGATTTCTTTTTTTAGGTCACTTTGACTTCTTTGACCTTAGGGGCTTCAAGTCTTCATATGGGGGTCCTCCAACTTCATAAGGCCATAACTCTCAAACCGTGAGGAGTTATGTGACATCCCACATACCACCGGAAATGGCATGACAAGCACTATCCATCTAGGATAGTTTCACCAACAACTTCATTGATCTTCATCTCATTATTCCACATACAAGCATGGGTCCTCCAATCATTCTTCTAGGATAACTCAATCCACAAAGCATCTTCCCATGAGGGATTTCACCATAAGGGGACCACTTTGGAGTTCATCCATTTGTGCACCTTATCAATCATGATAAGACAATAATGAGTCATATTTTCATCAAACAAACTATGCATCATCATGTATCAATGACAACTCATTGATCCATCTTCATCTATGCATCGTATCAATGATCCATCTTTATCAATTGGTTTCCATGTTGACATCTATCATTCTCATCAAGGACTATACATATACATTTTTCATCAATCATCAATCAATCAATTACTTGACATCAATCAATCAATCCATTTGCATCAATGACACATGATCCAAAAATCTCCCAAATAATCAAACCATTGGAATCAATGACAACATGATCCAACAAGTTAGACTTACCTTCAACCATACCTTTACCGTGTAGTAGTTGACAACTCTTCTCTCTGATATGCCCAGTCTTTGATACCACAACATAACCTTTTCTCCCGAGACTGTAGGAGTTCTTTCTTATTCAAATCCAATATCAGGAACAATGGAACTATTACACTCATCACTAATAGTGCTTTCTTGCAGCTTATATAGAGTTCCAAACCAAACTCCCTTCAACAACACCATTGCTCCTTGAACCATCCTGCAGGTTTCCTTTTCAAAAATTGTTTTTACCTCTGAATTGTCCATTTTGCTTGCAAAACACCAGGTAGTGTTCTAATCCTTCCATCTATGAGACTCAACTTGACTTTTCCTTGACCTATGATTATGGTTGTCGATTCATCACCTAGGAAAAAATTACCTCCATCATACCTTTCATATTCACAGAACCACTCCCGGTGGGGAGTCATATGAAAGGATGCACCTAAGTCAACCAACCACACCTCATGATATGAATGTGTGCTTGAAGAATCCAAGTACACATCCCCTCCTTATTCCTTGGAGGTCTTTTCTTATGTAGAAGGAGATTCTTCAGATCCCTTCTTTTTCTCAATTTTGGATATACACTGCTTCTTGTAGTGCCCTTCTTTTCCACATATCCAACATTCCTTTACAAACTTTCTGGGAGACTTAGATCTCCCACTTGAGGACTTAGATCTATTTCTTTCCTGGGAGTGTCCTCTTGCAAATAATGCTTCCATGCTCTGTCCTTCCATGTTCTTCCATCTCATCTCCTTCGACAACAATGATGAGACCACTTCATCAAACTTCAAGGCAGTTGTATTACTACCTATGGCCACAACCATACTATCCCATGAGTCTGGTAAAGAGCACAATAAACTGATACACTTATCTTCATCTGAAATTTTAATCTCAACATATAATACCTGACTTACCACAATATTGAAGGTAATAAAATGATCTGCCACCGAGTCTCCATCTCTCATCCTCAGGTTATACAACTTATTTCTCAGGAAAAGTTTATTTACTAGGGACTTAGACTGATACAACTTCCCAATTTATCCCATAAATATTTGGTTGTAGCTTCCTCTAACACATTCAGTAATAATGAATCTAAGAGACACAATTAGATTGTGCTCTTTTCCTTCCGATCCAACTTTTTTCAGTCATCTGTTGAAGTTCCTATAGGTGCAGTCCCTGGATCCACTGATCTCTGTCCACCAAAAAATCTTTCATCTTAAGCTTCCACAACTCAAAATGTTTCCCATTAAACTTATCGATCTCCATTTTCTAACTGATCGCCATTTCGTTTCACTCGAAAAATCAATACCACAGTTCTCCCACTGTCACAAGGCTTATCACAGTCCCAATCCAAACCTTTGACCACAAAGGCCTCCCCCTGAAGCCAAGAAAGCTTTGATACCAATTGTAGATTTTAACCTTGTACAATATTTTACTGCAAACAAATTTTCAATAAGAGAACTAAAAAGATACAATGGAAAATACACACATTACACAGATATTTTTCCCATGGAAACCCAAACTGGGAAAACCAACATATTCTATATTCATTCATAGTGATACATTGTTTACAATAAAATATACATATAGGATCCAATGACATCCAAAACCCTAACCCAATGACCTATATTAGTCAACAACCCTAATTCCTTAATCGCAAATAGAAAACCATCAGAAAAAACCATGTGTCGAAAAACCGCCCAATAATGGACACGAAAATCGAGACGACACGAAAAACGAGGCAAAAATGCGACACATTTCCCGAGGATTTTTTTTTTCTTAGGGGCGTTGCCCCCAAAACCCCACACAGGGGGGGATATCAACCCCCTCAAACCCCCCAACGTGCTCAACACAACGTATCAAACTCTATAGCGATTTGTGCAAAGAATATAACACATACCCAACAGAGTCTCTGAGAGAAATAAGAGGAAGTTACAATGGGTGTGCTGTAGGTTGTATCCCTACATTTTGTTGGACATTAAAAGGAAGGACCTGGAAATTTATCTGGTGGACGTAGCCCACTGGGTGAACCACATATATCTATGTCTCTATTGTATTATGTATCTTCTGTGTTTTATTTTCGCATTTGTTTTATTTTATTGCTTTGCAATCCTGTTTTTCTAATAGATCTTTCAGGCAACAAGTTTGAGAATGAAATTGAGGAGTCTCCACCAAATGAACAACAAAATTTCAACCAACATGCTCATGTAGAAAATGTTGCAATAGGTTTGCAATGGGCACATCTTGATGATCAAAAGTCACAAGAACATTGGCAACAATAATTATTGGTGGAAGAAATTAATCTTGAGAACAATGATGAGCAAGATTTCCATTAGATGAAGGAAGAATGCTTTCAAGACATTGCCAATGAATCAAAAATCTTGGATGTGGTTGGGGATAAGGAGAAATATAAAAATGTTTTCAAATGGGAAACTTCTCATCGAACCCAAGATTGTAGCACTCAAGGGAAACTTCTCATCCAACCAAAGATTGTAGCACTCATGGGAAACTGAGATTTGATTTTATTGAATCATGGTTCCAAAGCATTATTGGCCATACAATGCAATCATATTTTGGACACATTTGGCTCAGTTTTACTTTAGTACACTTTGAGGATGCTCTTGACTCCTTGATAGCAACCTCGATATGTTCCCCAATTTTGGATTTCATTCCATAGATCAATTGGATGTTTGAATGGCTCCATTGGAAATATACTTACACTTGAAAAGTGTCCATTTCCTCCAATTAGGTTAGGGTAAGTAGATCTTGTTTGTACATAATTTGTTTTTGTTTTTGTTTTTTTAATCTTTATTTATTTATTTAATTTTTAGTCAAATTTTTGATTAATAAAGCAATTGCTAGATGGAGACAATGTTTGAAGATGAATCCATGACAAAATGGACTGGGAATTACAAGAATTTATTTTGTAGATGAGTCCATAGCACAATGGATAAGGTAGTTGGTTTGATTTTGGTGTTCTTAGCAACCCATAGTGTCACTGTCCCACAGTTGAAGCCAATTGTTGATAAAAAAATTTGATCACCTTGATTTACCGCTCTTTGGAATAATTAAAAAAAATGATATCAAAAGGAGGAATTTGTGTATTCTCATCATCTCATGGTGTGACCCTCAGTTTCAACTTCGTCATACATTTTACAAAATCCAAATCTGATTCTGTATGCCTGAGATACTCATAATTTTGTCCAACCGCTTGACCCAACAAAGATATTGCAAAAATAGATTTGAAGAATTGATGCGGAATTTCATCTAAGTGTTGTACGCTTCTTCCACTCTCCTATCCATTTACATAACTAACCATTTTTCAACTTCCTCTCTTATCCCGTCACTTCTCTTCTCATCTCATACTTAGTCATTTCTCCCACATTCCTTACTCTCCTCTCTATACTTAGTCATTTCATATATTTTTAAATATTATATCCTAAGTTTATTTCCCTTTATTTCTAGGAACACGTCTCAATTCCATGTGGCAGGTGACTGGGTGGTGATTGGATGTGACATGTCAAGCATTCACAGGTTGACTAGGTAGTGACTGAACAACCAAAATATTACCAAGGCATGAATTTTTCTAAGGCACAAGAGTTACACTAAGGCTTGCATAAGCTCCTTTATTTCACACATGAATGATAAGGAAGGAATTTTCATTATAAACACTAATTGTTTCCCTTCCAAAATGAATGTGGGACTAAAAAATGAGGAATCAAATCAAGGGACAAGATTTACCCATGAACCAGATCGACGGTGGTTGAGCCTCCATCTTTCGGAGCTCATAAATCTTGATCTAGACGTCTATTTTGGATAAACGAGACCTCGTTGGAAAGATAATTTGACAAGGAAGTAAATGGATCATGTTTCAATGGCTGAATTTGACCATAAATTTTCCATAAATTAAAATAAAAATCAGCCCACTTTTCATGATTTGTTGGGAAATTTATTTGGAACCTCGACTTCCTAAGGCTATAAGTTGAGATCTAGACCTCCAAATTTCGCTCGAGAGGACTCAGTGGAAATATGAAATAATGAATATTATTTCTAGAATGGTTTCCATGGTTTATAATTCACTTATCATGCTCACAAAATTAAAATATAGTCCATTTTGTTTTAGACGGTCAACTTCAAATTTTGGAAAAAAAAGTTTATTAAATAACTTTTATAAAAGGAGGAATTGGGTCCCAATTGGAGGCACAAATTTTAATGACCCAATATCATTAATAAGTATTTAATCAAGCATGAATTAAAATGATTTAATATTTATTCCAAATATATGAAACACATGGGAAACTTCTAGAAGAACAAAAACCGTAACTACTAGGGCAAAGCATTTCAAAGAAGCATTGAGAGAAGATTTAAAAGGACGAGAGAACCATCAAAGAAAGGGCTATATTATCATAATATAATTGTTTAGTCTTCAGTACGCAACCAAATTTATCATATGCAAATACAAGTCTCCAATTTTTTGTTTCTTCTGCTACATGATTTCTCTCTAGACTTTATGTTTTTATGTCTGTACTGAGCATAAGGCCGCAATTTTGAGTGTTTTTATTTTATTATTCTGGGTATCTTCCTAAAAGATCAATAGGATTATTTTACAACCATATATATGGTTGATAAATGTAAGCCAAGGTTTTCTAATTGATTCATGGAGTTTTGGTTCTTGTGTTTGGTAGACTTTATTTCTGAGCACTAGTCAATCGATTTACTGAAATGCTTTGTAATGTGAATATATTTTATGTATTAAACTCCACAGAGAACCATTTATGGGTATAAATTTAATGATTTCTCAAACTTTGGGATTTATGAGTATGAGATTTTTGAAGTGTGCCCATCATATTCTTTTTCAGTTTTAAATGCATTACTCACCTAAAGTTCTCTAAAGTGTTCAACATCATTTCACTCTTTTTCTTGTGATAAAATATGGCTGCACCTTCTATTTGCATGTGTTTCAGAGGGACGTTATAATGAAGTTGAGCATATATTTATTTTGATATTGAAGTATTTCTTTACATTTTTACTGTTAAGAAGCTACGTGGTCCATTTCCAAGCAAATGTTGCACTTAAGGAGCAATTTGGTTATCAAGAACCATTTTATATGAAAACTAATGCAGTGAAGGATTTGGGGTTTGTTGTTTAGCATTCTCCCATCTGACAGTCTAGTCCAAGAACATCAACTACATATTTCAGAAAAACATAGAGGATTAATGTTGATCCTCAAGCGTGTTAAGTTTTTTACAAATCTCTCTTGTATATTCCTTTCCCATACTTAGGAAATTACTGAGTTCATCACGGGTTCATAATGCATTCTTCTAGTCTTGTTCAAATTTCGCGACTCTCGAAATACACCATTGAGTTATGTCACCTCCGTTTCTCACCTATACTTAGAGAAAATTTTCAAAATGTTTCACCACGACTTTAGGTCACTTTTACGATTGTCTCATCTTTACCCCCAACCCCATTGTACCGATCCATTCCTCATAGTTAGTCAAAATTGTTTAAGTCTTGCTGCGGGTTTGTTGTGATTTCATAACTCTTCCATACACTATCCTTGAACCTACGATCCCACTGCCCTGTTGTGCTCTCACCCCACCATTCCATTTCCCCAATGGTCTGCCATCTTGATTGACCACTGCTCCATGGTGATCGTTGTCTTGTCTTATCACAATCCCCAATGCACATTTAATACATATTTCCCAGAAATAACTAAAACTGATAAAGTATTAAAATCCATTATTAATGACGATGTTTTTGAGACAAATCCTCACCAATTTAAATATTAATTTATATTAATGATCCTTGAGTCAAGAGCCCCATAGCGTTCTAAGGTAAACACATTTCTTTTGATAATAACACTTTGAGAAGAAATGTACATTAATCTGTCAACTTGATTAAGTATGACAACCCAGACAAAGAAACAATTATGTGGAGATATTGTCAACCCAATTGAACCAGAAGATCAAAGGTTTTGGTGGTTGAGGGTATACAAATACTCCTCATTACAACCTTCAAAGATGAGTTCAAACGAGATTTGGACGTTAGGAATTTCTCTGGCAGACTACGTTCCATAAGTGTATGATTTCAAGGAGTTGATTTCATGGTGCATTGATAAATTTGAAAAGAATAAAAGAATAATTCAGTTGCAAGGGGAGTCTCCCATTTCTTTAGTACCTTCAATTTTCAATAGGATGCTCAGAATTCTAGAGCCGACGATGAATTTCAAAGGCATTGAAGCCTAGAAATTTTTGAAGAAAAAAATGGAGGATTAGATCTTCTATGAGAATATCTTGAAGAGCCAACAATTATTCTAGAGGATATTTCAAGCATTCAGGTTAGCTCATTAAAAAGTACCTATCAAGAGATGGCATGGTTATTCGCTAGAGTAACCGGACAAGAGTCTACAACTAATATTCCAAGGATTGCTCTGTATATTTTTTACTTTTCAATTCATGAAAAAAAAATATTTGATTTGGGAAATATTATCTCCAATGATTATCTTTCCAGTTGGAAAATTTCAGAAAGAACAAAAGGTTCTACATGTCCTCATACTTAATTTTTGACATTACATACTGTCATGTCTTCAAATGTTTACCTTTGGCTAAGCAAGTCAATTGTAAACTTGACCCTATTCATATGTGGTCTCCAGATCTATGGAAACAAAAGGCTACATACCATTTATACAAAGTGAACAATGCATTCATTTCTTCTTTCAAAAAACTCATTTATGGACCAAACACATCTAGATTATCCCTAGAACCAACATCCTTCTTAGATAAGAGATGAATCTTTGAAGCAATGTGGAATTTCAACGTTATCAGACTTTATTGCTCTCATGAGAAACCCTCATATTTTCCATATTATGTTTCAGATAAGGTATTTGTTAATGAATGCAGACAATATAATTTTGGGTCCATATATTTAACGAAAAGAGGGGATATAATGGTGAAAAACATATTTAAATTTTGGGCCCAAATATTTCATTCCTCTGGCATGGAAAATTGGGGAGAAAATGGTGAAAAACATTACACATATCAATGAAATCTCAGACCATTTTGACCAATTCAATCTAAAGAAAGCAAATGAATTCAAGGGTTTAGACCCTAGTCAATTATGTATGAAACACATGACATGCGTTGGGTACAATGTATCATTTGCTAATACATTCCTATTTGGAGAAGAAGAGGGTGATAGCCAAAACCCCCAAATGATACCCGATGAGAAAGGGCAGGAGGATATCGAGACAATTATCAGTACAACCGACCAACATAGATATCAAGGAAGAGTCGTGAATGAGAGGAGTTCATGGTCTCCTGATATTTCTAAAAAACATAGCCTACCCAGAGGAAGACCCCAATATGCAATCTAAGAGAAAAGGAAATCATCGATGGATAATTCCAATGATGGAGGTGAACAAAAACCTCCTAAGAGAAATCTAGAAAAGCCACACAAACTCCTAGTTAGTAGAAAAAGGAAAATAGGAATAAATAAAGAAGGAAAAAGCAAAAAAGTACTTGAAGAGGAAATCGTTCTAGAAGACATGGAGCTTGATGTGAATATTAAGGACATTGAATTTCCAGATGAAGAACAAAGAACACAAGAGAGCAGAGAAATTGCAACAAAATTGGCCACCCAAGAGACAATCGTGTTTGAAGAGGAATCCATGACTCTGCACACTACCATGTTTGACAAAAAATCAACAAATTTGGTTAATGAGATAATCAATTCCAAAAATAAGAAGGTTCAAGGAAAATTGAACTTGGAACTTGACTTTAATGGAGTTCCACCCTCCAAAATTGTACAAATTCATGAAGCTACAGGAGAACCCCTAAAAATGTCGGTTGGGGATATGGATAATGGAAATTCCATTCTAAAGGACATAATTAAAGAATAAGAACGTGTTTTAATGCCCCCACCTCTATTTTCCAGTCCAATTGCCACAACAAAACCTTGGAAAAGTCTCGAGGGAAGACCAAAATCCAACTCTAGACTCAAGGGACCATCAAGTATACTTGCTGCCATTACGAGGTATGTCAGAGAAAATATCCAAAAGAGAATGTCTCTTATTCTCTAGACATGTGAATTGACAACAAGTTTTGTTTCCTTGGGATCATGAACGACAAATTTGAGATAATACTTTTAGGTTGATCTTGAAAATGACAAATAATTTTATAAAGGGGTTGTTTCCACATTTGTTGCAACAGTTTCAAGTGTTAGCGAGTTCCAGATGAAAGAAGAGCACTTACCTTCCACAGTCCAAATAAAAAAACTCAAGGCATGCTGGTTAAAAAGAATAAAGAGTTTACGAGATATATTGGCTGAGTGTGATATTATAAGTGTTAAGAGAGGAGAATTGTATTTAAAATTAATTGAGTTGGAATTAGCTGGATCAACCGGAGATATAGAGGACCAAAATCTAATATTAAATTCCATACTTATTTTAAAAGAACAATTTGAATCGAATCCCTCCCCTAACTTAGAAAAAAGTTGGGAGAAAACCAAATGTGAAAAAAAGGGAAGAGGAGGAAAACAAGGAAAAGGTCTGGGCGAGAAAAGCACTTTATATGGCTCCTTCAAGAACCCTATCTCCGGGAAGTAGAGTAGTTCCATCCCCTCCAAGGGAGGGAATTCCAAATCTTTAAAATGATTAAAATTACCTCCTGGAATTGCAGAGGCATGGGGAACCTAGACAAGAGAAATCACGTTCGGGATTTGGTTAGGCAAGAGAAGCCCCAAATCCTCTTGCTCCAGAAGAAAAAACTGAAGGAAGAGGATTTCATTCAGATAGGTGGTCATATATGGCACTCTAGTAACAAATTGACAGTTAGGTCTAGTGGTGCATCCAAAGGGATCAACACAATGTGGGATCTGACATTCTTCACTTTGGAAAATCTCCCAACATTGGATTGTTTCTTTGTTGCAACATGTCTCTTCAGGTATTGCTTATCTTATATTTAATATTTATATGCCCATTTTTCTTCAGGAAAAAATATTACTGGTCCTCCTTATTTCAACTCAAGGAAAGTCTCCCCACACCTAGGCTGATTGTCGTTGGGGATTTCAACACCATCATTTCCTTGCATGAAAAAAGATGAGGCTCTCGGGTTAGAGACCCCTACAGAGAAAAAATGGAGGATTTCATCTCTGACATGGATCTGAATGATGTTCAAATTTTTAAAAGAAAATTCACATGGAGTAACAGGCACCTAGGGGATGGTTACATCTCTGCCAGGCTGGACATACTTATTATTGCTAGCTCTATTCTTGAGGATGATCTAATCCATTCCTCCTCGATCCTCCCCTGGGGTTTTTTGGATCATAGACCTATCTCCCTTTCCTTATATCCTCCCAAAAAAATTTGCCCTATTCCATTTCGTTTTAATCCCCTTTGGTTCCAACATCAAGACTTCATGGATTTGATCTCTTTGGATCCGTGGCCCCCCCATTCAAATCTGGGAGAAACATCTAAAGCTAATCAAACAAAATATCAAGGATTGGATTAAAATTCAGGCCTCCCAATATGAGAATATGTCTCAAACATTCAACACCAAGTTGGAGGACACTAGTAGTAATATGGAAGAATATTTGATTACCAGGGACCTCCTCCAAGAGGAACGAAACACATTCCAAAAGTTGCAAAAATCCCTCTAAAATGAAGAATTGTATGGAGACTGAAATCAAGGAGCATGTGGCTTAAATTCGGGGACAAGAAACTAAATTATTCCACAGACAAGCTGAATCCCGTCTATGGAAGAATAGGGTGAAAGAGATAAAAAGTGAAGAGGGGGAAACTATTTCAGAATTTGAGATTACAAAAAAAGAAGCTAAAGAGAACTATGAAAAGTTGTACATTGAAGATCATAACTATAACTTAGATGCGACTGAGGACCCACTCTCTAACATACCATCAATTGTTAGCCCCAGAGAAATATGGTCCTGTCCATGCAAGTGTTTGAGAAAGAATTTTGGGAAGCCATCAGTCAAATGGAAGTAGACAAGGCAACAAGGCCTGATATGTTTTCTGCCCATTTTTACAAAAAATGTTGTCATATTATAAAACCATACCTCATCAGAATGGTTCATTTTACTCAGAAAGAAGCCAAGACTAGAGGAGATTCAAACTCAAATTTACTTTCCTTAGTCCCCAAAGAATCCAACCCTTCCTCCTTTTCCTAATTTAGGCCCATCTCCCTCCATAATGTTTCCTATAAAATCATCTCTAAAATCATTGCCAATAGATTAAATCCTCTCCTTATATCCATTATCTCTTCTAACCAAGGAGGTTTTGTAAATAATCAAATGTTGGCCATAATCAAATAATAAATTTCTGTTGGAAGTGCTTACAAGATTTGGATTTGATGTTAGTATAATCTCCTAGATTGCAACCTGTATTAAAGATCCTTGGATAGCCTCATTAGTGAATGGAAGGCCCACAAGGTTCTTCAAATTATCGAGGGGTTTAAGGCAAGACTTCCCCCTCTCTCCTATTTTTATATCATAATGGCAGATGCTCTGAGCAAGAAACTTGAGAAGGAGAGAGTATCCAAAAACATTCAAGGGATCAAAATAATCCACAGACCTTGAAGACTGAATCACTCCCAGTTTATTGACGATACTATTCTTGTTGGGGGAGCTTCCATAATCATGGATAGAAGGTTCAAAGAGGTATTGGAGATCTTCACCAGTGCCTCATGAAGTCTGATTAACAATGAAAAAATCAAGTTGTATGCTCATGATTAACAATTAGATCTTCACCAGTGCCTCATGCATATTTTGCAATTTGACCATGAGAATAATTGGAAGTCTATTAATTATTTGGGAATTCCTATCAGTCTTAAATCCCTTGCTTCTTACTCTTGGAATCTTATTCTGGAGACGATAAAAGGGAAATTTTCAACCTGGGGGTTACATTAGCTCAATCTGGCGAGCTGAAATATTTTGATTAAGTTTGTTCTCTCGACTCTATATGTTTTTCAATTTTCTACCCTACGCCCCATTGTCAAACAAATAGGGGATAACATAAGAAATCATAAAATTTCCATGGCAAGGGGCACGCTCTAATAACAAAATATTGCATCTAGTTCGATGGGAAGTTGTGCGAACTCCCCTTAGCAATGGAGGAATAGGAATTAAAGACCTTTGTATTTTCAATTTATCACTAGGAGATAAAATCTTGTGGAGATTGGTCACAAGGAAAAAAGATTGGTGGAAAAAAGTTCTTCTCAACAAATATCTTTCTTAGGAGCGACTGCGAATTCTTGATGCTCCTACCACTAATCTAGTTGGTTCTCCTATTTGGAATCTATTTCAAGTTTCTTTTCCCCTTATCCAAATCCAAATTACATGGGTCCCAAGAAATGGCAAGAACATTTCTTTTCACTCAGACGGGATAGCTGGCAACCCACATCTACATCAAGATTCCAAGCTTGGTCCTATTATAAATTGGATGAAAGAGCAAGGAAAAAGTACTATGTTTGATATATCTGAATGAATTTTCTCTTCTGGTGCTTGGGTGGGTTGGTCCTTCGTCCCTCTCCCAGATCCCCTTCATAAGGTTGGTCTTCAACTCCAATTTAAGCTCAAAGGATGTGCCCCGATTCACATTAGCAAATTAGATTCTAGAGGATGGGGTAATCATGGATATACAACTAAGAAGGGATATGATCACCTCCTAGCCTTTTCTAATCTTCCCTCACTTCATAAGAAGTGGAGAAACGTTTGGAGCAGAAAAGGGTTGCCAAAGGTGGATATTTTATGTTGGATGTTGGCCCACAACAAGTTGTCGACTAGGGAAAACCTTCAAAAGTGGGGCTTTTTGGGTCCCTTCAATGTGAATTATGTCAAAAGAATCAAGAAACTTCAGACCATCTCCTCTTTATGCATTGTCCCTTTACAAAGGAAGTATGGAAATATGCCTTAAAATATCTTTTTAGCAGATTCAGATGGCCTCGCTCCCCTTCAAATGTTTTTGACAGATGGAAATTCCTCTATGCAGGTTCGTTTCAAGGGAAATATCTATTCCTACATATATATATTTCCTTACCTAAGTTTTTGTGTTGGAAGATTTGGATTGCGTGCAATAGAAGGATTTTTGAAGAAACTCTCTCTTCCCCTACTTGTGTGGCTACTTGAGCCCTTTGTCTCCTTGCAGAGGCACTCTGGGACTCCTCTCCTAAGCCCCCCTCCATTATTTCCCTTGATCACCTTGAATTTGACTGGTGCCTCTAGTTCTCACCAAGACCTTCCCCTGATATGTCCTCTTTCTCTCACTTTGCCTCCCATCATGATTGACAACTCATGCTTTCCCATTCTGGCTTTGATCAATGGCACCTAAATCTGTCTCAACACTCTTTAGGTTTTGATGGAGCATCTAAAGTTAACCAAGAGAAGGAAGGAGCGGGTGGGGTTCTCCTTGGTCCTAGAGGTAGTTTCAAGAGCACTTTTGCATGGAGATTGGGCATCACCTCCAACAATCAAGCATTAGTATATGCCATACTCAAAAGGATTAACCTAGTTAAACAATGGGGAATCCATGACCTTAGAGTCATTGGAGACTCCCAAATCTCTATATCTTTATCTAGACATAAGAAACTTCCTGCAAATCTCAATATCCAGTCTATTTATCAAAGAATATTCTTAGAATATTCTTCCTTCTGCTCAATCCCTCTTTTCCATGCCCACCAAGAGTGCAATAAAGAGGATGACGAGCTTGCTAACCTTGGGGTTTCCTAAAAGGAGTGGAGTTTTGTTTTGAATGGGACCAAAATCAACAATCCTATAACCTAAATCTAAGCATCTCGAATGTTCAGACCCTCAATTAGTTTGACACAACTGGAGTTCAATATAGAACAAGTGGCAAGTCATATCCAAGCAATTCAACAGATGTTGTGGATTTTAATGCAAGATGCGTGTAGAGTTAAGTTGCCTTTCGGATCAGCCAAGTCATTGTATCACTTTGTAGCCTTAATCTATGTCTCTTGCTGGAGCACGAATGCATCGAGAGTTATAGAATATTAGAGGAGATTCGAACAATTAATGGAGAGTCTCCCCATGCAAAGGGAAACCTGTCGCTGACACAAAGGAACCAACATGGTATTGCTAAGTCAATTGGAGGTTATTGAGCGGAATTCATTTGTTCTCATGGGAGGATCTCTGGAATTTCCCAATTCTGGTGTAAAGCTACTTCTGGCACTAGCGTCCATAGGCAAGGCTTCACTATCAACATTAAAACTGTGGAGGTGTAGAAATGACCCTGGGCGACATCCCCATCTGTGCACAATGGTTTTTGCATTAGTGATGAGAATGGTATATTTGGTTACTAATTCAATATGTATTTCTGTTTACTAAGTCTTGGGAATTTTATTAGGGTATACACTGTATCCATACCATGAGGCTTTGAAGAATTTTTAGAATCTTTAATAGTTAGTCATTTTTTTCTTATGGAAACCTCTAGTATGGATAGTTTATTTTGCAAAGGAGGTCTGTTGTAATCCCCTGTGTATTCTTACATAGTTTTTTTAATAAAAGTGTTTCTACGTCTTTGTTAAAAAAAAAAAACAATTTGAAGTAAAGTTGGACTCATTGAAGATTGCATTAGCTAAGAAGTTTAACAACTTGACCGAGTATTCAAAAACAAAAGTGGAAAGAAGTTGGTTGGTTAGTTATGTAAATAGAAATAAAGACATCGAGGACACCCTTCACCAACTTTCGATGGAATTCAAAGATCTGGAAAATTCGTTATTTGATATTAAAGTAAGGAAATAAATAATTGTGGCACCAATGAGAGAATTCATAGAGAATTGGTTAAATAAATACTTAACTAAAATAACCGAATCAGATCATGAAGAAGCGATTGTAACCAATCAAGAATTTACACCGAAGGAGAATGTAAAAGACAAATCAACAAGCAGAGAACAAGAGAGATATTCCATCATAGTAAGTAAAGTGGTCCCTTTTCATAATTTCCTATTCTTCATACTTCTCGTTCAGAAATCAACCAGTTGTGTCTTTTCATCCTGTGAGAACCCATAACCGATATTTGATCATATATTTTTTTCTTCTTTTAGGTCCAACCCAGATCCAATTTCCTTTATGGTCCACGAGAGTCCCATCCCATTCCATTTGGATGAAAAAAATATTTTATTTATACTTTATTGTAAAATAGACAATT
>JASDQU010198750.1:0-11255 GCA_032191745.1 Picea mariana
GCTGAGGTCACATCTCTTGGTCATATGTAGAGAAGATAGAGCGAATTTTGTGCAATTCCTGTCCATTGATCTGAGAAGGGGACATGTGTCAGAATATCCCCATATTCGACTATTTCGTACTCCGGAAGGAGGCAAGCAGTGCTGAGTAAAGAACTCTCGAAGACCCGAAGCCCATCTGGACTGTTGACTGAATTTGACATGTGGCAAGAGATTCTATACTTCAAAGACTTAGCACTTTGAAGATTTGCACCTCGGAACGCCCGAAGTTCCAAAGTAAATCTTCGTCGTTAAAATCAAGAGGACACGTGACAGGAGATCCTACACTTCGGGGATAACCCCTTTGGAATAAATATGGATGTGTGAAGAGAGAATTCCCGAAGCCCGAAGTTTCGAAGTAAATGTCAGTTGTCTAAATCAAAAGGACACACTTCGCCAGATCTCTCACTTCGGGGGTAACCACTTCAAAAGAAAGCTGGATGTGTGAAGAAATAACTCCCGAAGTGCAGAGCACCGAAGTAAATCTTCACCGTTGAAATCAAGAGGAAATGTAGCAGGAGATCCTCCATTTCAGGGATTTAGCATTTCAGATATTTTCACCTTGGAACTCCTGAAGCTCAGAGTTCTAAAGTAAATCCTCACCGTTGAAATCAGAAGGACACATGGCGCCAGATCTCTCACTTCAGGAATAACCACTTCAGAAGAAAGCTGGATGTGTGAAGCGAGAACTCCCGAAGCCTAGAGTTCCAAAGTAAATCTCAGTCGTCTAAATCAAAAGGACATGTGACAAGAGATCCTCCACTTCAGGGATTTAGCATTTTGGAGATTTGCACCTTGGAACGCTCGAAGCTCGAAGTTTTGAAGTAAATACTCACCGTTTAAATAAAAAGGACACGCGGCAGGAGATCCTTTACTTCAGAGACTTAGCACTCCAGAGAGTTTGTGCTCCCTTTTCTAACTATTTATCCCCTTTCCTGCTATATTTGGTCATTTTCTTAGTTTATCCAGCTTCCGAAATGATTTATCGTTCCACTAGATTCTAAAATCTGATCCATCAAGTTTCGTTGCAACTTTTCACAGCGCCATAATCTTTAAGGAAATAAGATTAGCCTGCCTGTAACAAGAGAGGTCTATAAGCTCTTCACTTAACAAAACTGTCAATTGTAAATGGTAAAATAATTTTGAAATTCGAAGAGCTTGTATAGATATGTTTACAGAGATATTATTAAAAAAAATTCTGATGGAATTTTTTACCTGGAAAATCACAGTAATTATTCAAATTGTTAATTTTAGCCAATCACAAACATCATTAACAATGTAAGAGGGAATAAATCTAAAGTTAAAAAAAAAGCTCAAAATGATACGTGTTCCAACAATTTAGATAGAGAAATTTTGAGGATATTGTGGAGACATATTGAAGTACTTATGGTAAAAAATTTAGATATTGTTTCATTATACTTTTTGAGATATAGCTTGTGGAAGTGAGGGTTTGTGACAAGTCCCAAAATCAATTTCAAACGAGTCATGTTGGAATTTTGTCTATAATGTTTTTTATGGAATGATTTAGACAACAATATTTTGAGGCAATTGAGGAGACATAGAAAAGAGCTTTTGGTACAGATTTCAAGTACTAGTTTGTTACACTTTCTGAGATATATCCTGTGGAAGTGAGGGTTTGTGAATATTCCTAAAACTAGTCTCAAATAGCTGTTGTTGGTAGAAGTGTCATATCTAAAGCTTGAAAATTCCAAATTGAGGGCCTCTAGTTTCTTTGGAAAGAAGACATAATATAGTGTTGGAGGTAAAAAATTCAGAAACAGATCTGAATTATTGGACATGTGGCATTCCGTACAAGTTCATTCTCTAGAAAAGGGCCAAAAATCAACAAGTTTTGGTAATGTTACCATAACCTTCACTTGGCAGATCAAATTTTTATCACACCTATGGCATTGAAGAGAAGAAACATCAAAGTACTACAGATTGAAATTTTAGTCTTGGAAGGGATAAAATTGTAGAGTTACATCAAGACAAAGGACAACTATCAAGACAACCTCCCGATTAAGGTTTTAAAGGTACATAACTTACAATTGGGATAAAGTTTTATTGGAAGATATATTTTTAGTGATTCAAAATTTGTAATAAATAAAAAATAGAGTATTATAATTTTTATCCCACATGGCTCCAAAAAAAAATACAACACCAATTAAACCTCTAGAAATATCATCTTGAACTCATGAAGAAAATGAGGATATATATAACGAGCTATCCAAAGTGGTGAACCAAATTAATGATTTGAGTGCTAGGTCAATAAAAAGTAATGAGGTGGTCCCGAGATGTGGGTTTCCCCGAGGTCCACTTGGCGACCAACCTTTCCAGCGCATGTTTCAACGGAAAAGTGCTCTCCACCCTTCCCTCCACTCATGCATATTAATTCTCTGCTCAACCCGAGGTAATGGGCCTTAACTACTCCAACTTATCTATCTCAGCTCCTGCAAGGAAACAATATATCGACCCAGTTCATGCGCATGCAAAAAATAAAGGCTCTAAATGTCTAGGACTTAAGCAATTCACATTCCAGAAAGTGTCATTCCACCTCCACCGACCAGTTCTGACACACCCTCACAGCCTGTGGTGACTCTATTATCTACATTAAGTTTCGACTCACTCTCCTTCCCATGCATCAGAAGATCCACCTCCCACAAATTCTCCCCTGCAAGCACACCACCCCCACTCTAGGAAGAGGTGGTCATGGTGGTCATACATCCTCCGCACATCCTCCACTCGTCATGGCCAATTAGAAGGCTATGACCACACAGTGCCAAAATCTCTTTGGTAGCTGCTAGATGACTAGGAGGAATAACTAATGGATACTCTCCCAGCCACTCAACACACCTCAGGCACCTAAACAGCTAATGGGTAGTAAAATCTCTTATTTCTCACACCCTCCTCGGCCTCCTGGGTGTGTTTGTACCGAGACCTCCCAACTTGCCTCACCCCCCCGGTGCCGGATCCCCTCCTTTTGAAGCCCACCCGAGGAACTCGGCTCCTCCAAAAAACCAAGGTAAGCTCGTAGCAGAGGAAGGTAAGACTACGAAAGAGGAAGGAAATGACATGCCCTGGAAGAGGAAGGCAATGACACACCCTGGAAAGGATATCTCGCAGACGAATCCCTTCGTAAAAAGAATAGGCCTTCCAGTCAAGGAACCTAGCTCAAACAACTCCATCTCTTCCAGTGATAGTGAATTCAACGTCTTCCCCATTGTGGAATAAATCCCTTTGGATGGACCTCCAAATGCACCTAGCACAAATGTTTAATTTCCAAGCTTGTGTTTATTTATAGGTTTCACATTTTTGTCTAGTCTCAATTTTCATGAACAATTTTATTGATTTTGTAAACCTGGTTTCCCTTCAAAGGGAAGGCAAGATTGTCAATTTTTTATCATCCTAGTTTCCCAGACAGGGCATGCATTAGTTTCTAGGTTGTTTTTGTTAAACTCCACGGGATGAATGTCCCACCGTACACTTCTAGTTTTTTTTCTTGTATCAACACTGTATTTTTAATAGACTAGTTTCAAAATTCACACAAAAAAACAAGTAATGAGGTGGTAAACACACAAATAAAAATTCAAGAGATGGAAAATATGATGGAACAAATGGAAAATAAGATGGATGAAAATAGGGAAAAAATGGAAAATAAGATGGGTGAAAATTGTATCAAATGTAAAAAAAATGGAACAAATGGAAAATAAAATGGATGAAAGTAGGGATCAAATGGAAAAGAAGATGGATGAATTGAAAATTTCCATCATACAAACCCTAGATGGGAGGATTCCTAAAAGTGACGTTGTGACTGAAAAGACTCATGAAAATAAAGGTAGCATTCATGTTGAACAACCTTCAAGTAATAAGAATTTTTTTAGGTGGATTTAACTCTAATAGTGGAGTTAATTATGGATGGATTCCTAAGGGTGTCAACTTTCCCAAGGTTGAATTAAATAATTTTGATGGAATGGAAGTTTTTACATGGGTGAACCAAATACACCAATACTTTGAATTGCATAATATTATGGATGATAAAAAAGGATTTCCATAGAAACCTTATACTTTGAGATAAAACCCTATTAATGGGTACTTAAAAGAAATCCCCATTCTTATCATTATACTTGGAGTTTATTTACAATATACTTAGAATCACAATATGGAAAAGTTTGGGAACAAGACTTCTTTAGTCAATTAACAAAAATCAAACATTTAGGTGATATTGATGATTATAATTTATAATTTCAGGTGTTGGCCACAAGGGTGGATAACATAAGTGATGAACATTTGTTGGAATCTTACATGTTTGGATTCAAGGAAGACATTAAACATGGGATTTTCTTAAAACATCCTAAAAATATTATGGAGGCTATGCAATTTGCACGTCATATTCAAGCCACGAATAGAGCTACACACAAGTCTACCAATGGAACATATGCATGAAGCATATATCTATTTGATGATTATAAGGCAACACAACCTCCAACTACTTAAATATCACCGAAGGAAATTGAGGAAATAAGAGAAAAAAGATTATGCTCTGGTTGTAATAACAAATTGTCAAAAGTGCATAAATGTCAAGAAACACAATTCTTCACCTTGGAGAATAATGATGAAGAGGGTACTTTGGCATTCTCACTCTTAAAATATTCCATGTATTCTACACCAATATTGGAAACATATAATTTCTGTAAAACATTCATAGCCGAATGTGATGCATCTAGATAAGGAATTGGGGCAGTATTGACATAAGAAGTGAGACCATTGGCTTTTGAAAGTAAAAAATTAAAGGGAAAATACTTGTTGAAATCTACATATGAAAAATAAATGGCAATAATTATACATGCAATTAAAATATGACGACAATATCTAATTGTGAGGCATTTTAAAGTCAAGATAGACCTTGATAGCCTAAAGTACTTTTTGGAGAAAATATTGTCATTAGAAGAGAAATAGAAATGGGTAGAAAAAATGCAAGTGTTTGATTTTGAAATAATCTACAAAACGGGGAAGGATAATATGGTTGAATATGTCCTTCCCAGAATAGAAGAAGCCTAAAGTTTATATTCCATGACATCTTCCATTCCTGTGTGGTTTGAAGAAGATTTCTTTGAATGGAAAAATGACAATAGTACAAGACATAAAATACAATTTATAAAAGAAGGGATAAAATCTATGGAACATTTAAAGTGGAAGAGAGATATTCTCTAGTACAAGGGTAGAATATTGTTATGCCCTTAATCAAAGTTGAAGCAAAATATATTAAGGGAGTCTCATCACTTTCCAATGGTAGGGCATTTAGGGTTCCTTAAAACATATCAAAGGATCAAAAAAGATTATTTTGGGGAAGGAATGAAGAAATAAATTCAAAAATTTGTAAGAGAATGACAATTTTCCAAAGAAATAAAGGAGAAACAGTAAAAACTCCAGGGTTACTTCATCCTTTACACATACCTAATCAAAGATAGGAAGATATATAAGTGGATTTCATTACAGGTTTACTAAAATCAAAATGTAAGGATGCCATTTTTGTGGTCATGGATAGACTCACAAAATATGCACATTTTTGTGGAATTCAAAGTACATATAAAAAAAAAGTAAAGTGGTGGAAGTGTTCATGAAGGAAATTCATAGAATTCATCGATTTCCTAAAGTAATAGTAAGTGACAAAGATCTAAAGTTCACAAGAAATTTTTGGAAATAATTATAGAAGATGAGTGGAACAACACTAGCTATGAGCTCAACATATCATCCACAAACAAATGTTCAAACATAAATAGTTAACAAATGTTTATAGGGTTATCTATGTTTCTATTCTTCAAACAAGCAATCTCAATGGGTAAAGTAGCCTCCTCTAGCAGAATGGTGGTATAATACCACCTATCACACATCTACTAAGACGTCCCCATTTGAATCCCTTTATGGATGTCCAACTCCTAATATCTCATACTTTTTGCAGGACCATGCCAAAGTGGAGGCAATAGAGTCACATATGGAAAAGACTATAGAAAAATTTTCAATTCTCAAGGAAAACCTTCAAATGGCACAAAATAGGATGAAGCAACAAGCATATAAACATCGAAGTGAAAGACAATTTGAGGAGGGTGATTGGGTATTTTTGAGACTACAACCTTATACACAATATACTCTCAAACAAAAGAAGAATAAGAAATTAGCTCCAAAATTTTATGGACCCTACAAGATTATTCACAAGATTGGACAAGTGGCATATGAGTCAAATTTTCCTTCTTCTCACATTCATAAGGTTTTTCATGTATATTTCCTAAAAAGGGTTTTAGGACAAATTATGCCAGTGCAGACAAAACTTATAGAATTAGATGAAGAAGGGAAATTGATTCTTGAACCAAAAAATTTTATAGATAGGATTTCTATATCTCTATGGAATAGAACCATTATGGAGTACATAATAAAGTGTAAGAATATTCCTCTAGAAGAAGCTACATGGGAAAATGAACAATTCATGAACAAACACCCACAATTACAAGTTTTGAGGGATTTTTTTTTTTTAAGAGAGGGGATATGTTTAGGCCCCTAAGGCCTTATGTCAAGGCCCTAACACCCATTCATCATTAGTTTATTAGTTATAATAAGGCTTCCTTAATGGTAGATTACATCATTCTCACTTTATCTCCTATTTATAATAAAGAAGAATAATTTGTATAAGCATCTCATCTTGTCTTGTGCATTGAATATATTGTAAAAGGAGGTTTCCCCCTCGAAGTGGATTATTCATTGGCTATCTTTTGGAGTTTGGTTCATAAAAAGAATGGCATCCTTGCATATTCCATACCAGTCGTACTATCATTGTGCCACATGGACATGCTAAACATATAATTGGGATTTTCCAAAAAACCCTTAATTAATTCACATATGTATACCTAGTGTCACAAATATTAAGGCATACATACAATGTTACATTTTAAAACTATATGTAAAATTTCTGAGTGCAATTTGAGAGGAGAAATTCCCTTTAAGTACACAACACTAACCTTGGATTTCAACAATGCTATATTTTTTCTTTTTTTCCCAATATTTAGTTCATAAGTAACATATTTTAAGCTCTCCATGTCAACCTGTTGAGCACTCAACAAACCCTTAAAATTTCAGAAAATTTTAGGTTACCAATTTCTTTAATTTCATCCATATACTGTGATTTTTACATGACCATGATTCGTTTTGGGGTTTGTTCCTTTATTTCAATTTAGTTAAACAAGTTCCTATCTTGGTATGAATTATCATTAGAACGGAGAGGAGGCTAGATAGTTTAAACACTGAAAAAGGAAGGATTTTGACACTTAGCATTTTTCAACTATCAAATTTTCCTATTGAAATTGATTTCCCCGATATTCGATGGTCACCTCTTAAGAATGCCAATGCTGATGAACATTGGGATTTGACTGTGCTAGCATACAAACACTCCAAATAAGACAATTTCCCCTTTGAAATATCAACGTCGATAAGCATCGAGTGTTGGCCATACCAATGAAAAAGTGTGCAACGATAGACATTGAATAGAGTCATCTATTGATGCTGATGTTACATCGGTCATCAACACCCAATGGTGCACATAGAAAAAACTGCCAACATCGACGAATGAAATTCCCTTGAGATCGAGACTGTCCGATCAACTCAATAAGCCATCCCAACCATCAATTTTTAGGGTAAAGATTCACCTTGGGACAACGTAAAATAGAGACATGTAGGTATAGGACACATCACCTTGTCTCATTGTTCACCATGTAGGCATGTATAACGCAACTCTATTAGCCATGTCGACATTAACGCACCATCAACCACTAAACATGACACTTTGACGTGTCACTCGAGTAAGCCAAGTGACTAGGACAAGTTGTTAGGCCACGTCCATTGCATCATGATGATCATGCCATGTTAGGATTTATGTCACCATGACCAATTCACATCGGCCATTGGGACACTAAGAGTGATGAAAAGAAAAGACGAGAGGAAGAAGTTGGGAATCACTGACACGAAAGTTACATCGATTATTGGCGAGTTGGTAAACATAGTTACTCTAGAACCCACAAGTTTTCAATTGTTGATCATAGGTATCCCATTGACATCGCCAAGACAATATCATAGACTATGCTTTTGATGCATAAACTCAAAAATCACCGATCATCGACAACTCATTGACATCAACGAACCAGAACCCCACATTGATCATTCCTGCACTCTAACACTTTTGCGAACCAGAACCCCATATCGGTTGTCCACGTGACAATCCCTTCACAATTTTGACCTATATAAATTAGACACGCTAGTTGAGAGGAGCCCCCGAACTTCAAATGACATAATGAGCATTCCACGTTAATACCTTGAAAAAACTGCCATAAAAGTTATGAAAGCATTTAATGTTGGCATGTTTACATGAAGAGTGTGCTTATCATTGACGGTAAGAACAGAAGGCGGAGCAGAAGGAAAGAAAGCTCAGGAGGAAGAACAACAATGGTTGTTAGATCACCAATCCTGAATACCCAACAAATGTTGGATCATTCTAAGTGGAAGGACAGGATAAGATAGAAGAGCAACACCGTAGATAGATCAAGCCATCAATCTAAGAACATGATCGACGAACAACATTTTGTTCAGGTCAAAAGTTGCGAGGAGGTTATTGTTCGGGGAATCTCACTTCGGAAGAATTGACAACTTGAAAGTCAAATTACCCAAAATCTGAAATGAATAAGGATCATCATATCTAGAGGAAATGAGATGATTGTTAGATCAATGTCCAGTGACCAGAGGAAGCGCAGAGGAGACGTACAAATGTGATACGTTGGATCTGAGCACCGAGGATCAACAACTGTTGGATCTAGAGATAAATGCATGAAGGTTAAGCCTTTGGATGAGCATAGGAGAGTAAACTTGTCAAAGTCTTGAAGTCCCGAAGTAAGCAGGGACCGCCCATCATTAAGACTAACAAGTGGCACATGATCCACAACTCTGGAGTGAATCACTTTGGGAGTTTATGGTTGGAAAGGAAATGAAAAGTCCTGAAGTCTCGAAGGACAAAGGTCAGAAGTTGCTCTCAGTCGTCAATCTAAGATACATTTCGGGAGTTAGGACAACCATTAGATCTAGGAGAAGAACATGTGTCACATGAAGGGATCCACATCATCCAGGACACATGGTGCAATCAAATAATTCCAAGTGTCAAGTTGAATTGACATTTCAAATATGTGCAAATCACGAATCTAAGTGACACACGACAACTACTTAGGTCATGCCACATCATCAAGTGACGTAAGCAAGTTACGTCACTGCGGGAGTTTTACCACTAGCGATTAGACTAAAGTCTTGAAGTACCAAACGCCGAAGGCTCGAAGAAGACCCTGGTCGTTGATCGCTAGGAGGGGTATGTGTCAGAAGATTATACATTCATGCATAAATACTATGGGAAAATGCGAAGGAGAAAGGTTTAAAATTGTCGAAGCCTGAACAACTGAAGCAACTAGGAGCTATCGATCTATGAGAGGACAGGTGTCGCTAGATGGAAAGCTCCGGATAAAATGCTCGGAGGGAAGCTGAGTGAGGAGAAACTAAAATCTGAGAATGCTGAAGGGCGAATTTCTGGAGCAGATGATAGCTGTTGGATTAAAGAGGAAAGATGTCAATAGATCTTCCATTTCGGAAGATATCCAATCAGAAGAAATGAGAAGTTGAGATTTGAAATCTCCAGAGTCCGGAGACCCGAAGGAGATATTGACCGTTAATCCAAGAGGGACATGTGTCAGTGGATTGTCAACTCCAGAATATTAACGTACGAAAGAAAGTAGGGTTTGAGAGTTGAAACTCTTGAAGCTCGGATCACGAAATCAATCACAACCGTTGATTCGCAGAACTTGAAAGGAAAGATCTGAATCATTAGTTTAGGAGCACCGTCAAGATCGTGGGATCGATGGTCCCATCGTATTGCAGGGATTGAAGGTGCATGAATGTTAATGAGTTGAGGGCGAGCCATAATAAAAACCATGGTTTTGGAGAAAGGACACATGGAGGCTTGAGGTAAATTGCGGGGCGAAATGTAGTTTGTTTTAAACCACCTTTGACACGTCCACAATTGCGTGGTCACATGAGTTCATCACCCAAGGTCATATCGAGAATGGAGCTAGTGCTCGCTAGGCGTTAGTTCAGAGTTCGGGATTTTGGAAGTTAGGAAAGTCAGGGTTGGCTGACATCCAAATACCCAAAACATGAAGTCCCGAAGTGCTTGGCCCCAGGTCACAGGCAACGATTATGTGGAGAGAGAAAATAGAGGAAGGAGCTAGTGTCACTAAGATCCACTTCGGATATCGAGAGTTGGGAGAATCAAGATGTCTCATACCAAGATTCCTGAAGTTGCAAGTCACGAAGCGCCTGTTGGTTAGGCGTATGGTCACCGCCGAGGGTCATGTGAAGGAAGGGGCTTAAAAGCTAAAGAAGCCAAAAAATGATTGATTGTAACTACCAGAGAAGATGAAGAGTTGTGACTACCAAAGAAGCTAGATAATCTCAGATAATGCTCGCTAATGATGAACAGATTCAAAATAACCACCAGAGAAGATGAAGAGTTTGAATGATGATCAGGCAGAGGAATTGAGGTGAGAAATACATGTAGAAAAGAGAAGATAACATGCTTTTTCGATAGTTATGCATGTGGGTAGAATGTGACCGTGTACAGGACCTGAACTGGAGATCAGAGGTGCAACGTATAGCATGCAGAGACAACACAAAGTATAAAGGAAGAAGAGAAGCTAGACAGAGGAATCAGAGTGCGTAGCAGGAGAAAGAGCAGAGTATAGAAGCAGAATATAGTAATAGAAGATGGAAGAGGTAGAGGAGACATGGAGTTGTAACATACCATATCAGAGATAGAGCAAGTAAGTAAAGTTTTTTTAAGATTCAATCAGGGTGGTAGGGTGGTGCTAGGGAGGATTGCAGTCCTCTAAATTCTAGTTGGTGCTAGAAGATATTCTGGGAGTTGGTTCTTCCATCTAGTGGGTGCTAGAGAAACCTGGGAGTTGGTGCTAGAGAAATCTGAGAGTTAGTTCTCTCTGCAAGTTGTAGCTTGCTATCAGAGTTTGTAGCCTCATATTTGAGTTGTAGCTCAAATATTGCGATGTACATGAAAGTTGGAGCTTGATTGACATCCTAAGAAGAAGAGGTTTTCACCCTTATGGGTTTCCTCATGAAAATCAGTG
>JASDQU010198755.1:4617-17957 GCA_032191745.1 Picea mariana
ACATGTAATGGTAAAATGCAAAAGTGACTTCAAGGATGACGATTCAAAATCAAAATAATAATAAGCTATGAGAATAGGGGAAGGGTGTTCATGTGCAAGAAAATATATTCAAGAAAGGATACTAATATAGTACTTGGAATTTAATCTAGGAGTATAAGAGAGTCTTTAGATAGGGGCACATGTCTAGGGTGAAAACACCCATGTCATCCATATAAGCTAACACAAAGAAAAAACTAGGTTGTGAAGTTGTGATGTTGACTATTAAGAAAAACATTTGAACTACTATCTTTTTAGATCAGCATAAGGAAATACACTCAAAATATATAAACACAAAGTAGTGATTTATGTGGTAGAAAAAAGAACTGAGAACTATATAACCTATGGCAAAGATTAAGATGATAAATTATATTGTTATAAAAAATTTAAAAAGTAATTTAAGAGAAATAATAGAAAATAATATGACATCATAATATACAATAGAAAATAGTATGAATTTTTTTAATATACATCATACCCACTAAATGAATGACTCACATGTAGCAAAGTTACATCTAACACAACAATGATAAACCCCCAAATTAACAACAATGGATATTTATGGATATTTATGTACCATGATGTAAGAAGATAATTCATATATGAAAAAAAAATTAAAGAATGCAATATTCATTGGTTATCTTAGTTGAAATAGTTTGTACGTGACACAAAAGAAAACCATGCCAATTTACTTTTCGAAAGCCACATAAAGACTAATGGAACCAAATCCTAACTCAAGGGTTTTGGTAACAAAAAAATATTAAACAAGAGAGTAAAGTCATAGCATACAAAGTGAAAAAAAGAGACAACATTAAGGAAGAGAAGTATCGAAAACACAAGACATTATTTGGAGTTTAATACCCTATGTCTTCCTAATATTTCTCAAGTTTGTTGGTTGACCTTCCATTCATTTCATAGTTGCCAAAACAAAAAAAATAAATTTAATAGAAACCCTAAAATAATAAACACATTCCCAAAAAATCAAGAGATACCACTTCTTCTTCTCTAATCTCCTAGTGAATCATATCATCTCTTAAACATGGACTTTGATATATACTTTCATTCAAAGACCTTATTCAATTATCTACTAAATGTTTCAATGTTGTAGGTTAAATATTCAAAATTCTGCCATATTATTTTATTAATTTAATATAGATATATAATTAAGACTAAATGTTTCAATTTTTAAGGTTAAATATTTAAAATTTTACCATCTTATTATATTAATTTAATATAGATATATAATTAAGGATTGGAATTCTTTTTAATTTCATTAGTTAATAGTTATATTAATATAAGAACATTTTAGTATTTTTTTTTCATTTAATACATAAAATTTGTATAGTTTAGAATTTTGATTTAATTAATTTAAAATGAGATAATATTTTAGAAAATGTTTTAATATGAATAATAATTAAATTTCTTGAGCACATTGTTATTGATATCAAGTTGCACATATGGTTGAGTAGATTGTCATTGATTTCAAGTGGAAGAATAGGTCTACAAGAAACTTATAATCTTACTTAATGGTTTAGGTAACTCATAATTACTTGTTAAAGCATATTACATTGGAACAAAAATAATTCTTGAAATACTTAGAACGATGGCTTTGGATCATAGAAATTATGGGCAGTTGGAAGATATCACTGTTGAAATAGCTAAAAATGTGGAATTTGTTGACACTGTGGAAAGAACTGCTAATGATATTAAAGATGAAAATGAACCATGTCGATGGAGACAAATGAAAAGGTAGTTTCCAACGTGGGAGCTCCAAATATTGATGCTCATTTGGAGGAATTTCTCATTAATGGAATACTTTATACCTTTCATGAAAATACCAATGATGATGCTTATGAACCATTGGATGTCACATGAGTTACATGCATACAAAAATTAGTTCAATTTTGCAAAATGACATATAACATCATAATTATACATTACCTAACCTACATGCATACATGATGCATGGAAACATGTGTAGTCCTCAGATATAATTGCTAGAAAACACAATGAGTATAACGAGTATAAAATTTCTAGAAAACACATCATGGATGCTTGATGCAGGAGAACCTTTCTCCTTAAGAAATCCACATGAACAAAAAAAAAACATTTTAAATTCAATCTAGTAAATTGTAGGGAAAAATAAGTGGTGTAACTCTCATTCTTGTAACACCAGTGTTGTAACACATGTTGCTGCAACTCCAGTGTTGTAACACATTCTATAACACCCATGATATATATCAAGTTCCAGAACACCATGTTGTAACACCCATGCTGAAATTCAAGTTGTTGTAACACTGATTGTTGCAAGCCCAAGCATGGTGATAATCCATTAGAGTGTTGTGGGTTACGCATGCCATAAATCCACGTTTATTGTAAGAATTTCATGGCAATTGGTAGGAAAACAATGTGATGGAAGGCGAATAGTTTGAAATGGGTTAAAGAAGTCAACCATTACAACTGTCTACTTCCCAATACATTTTTAAAAAATTGAGAATTTGGATAGTTGTGACTACCCAGTGTCTAATGCATTTTGGTTGTAGGAAAAGAGACAATTCCACTGCGAAGAAACATAATAAAATAAAGAAAGGGAAAAATAGAAAGGGGGATAGATTTATGGGCTTCGGTTAAGAAAAGGAACAATTCAATTGTAGAGAGAGAGACCAAGAAGAGAGGGAAAAAAAAGGGAGGTTTGCAGCAGAAATAGAGTAGAGGAAGGGACACCATTTTCAGAAATACAACGTGCAATAGTGAGCATGCATCTAGTCAATGAGTCTGAATGAAAGCTATTCCATATTTTCCCATAATGTAATGTGACTGTGAGAGACAATTTTCTCTTTGGTTAATAAATGCTTTTGAGTTTTTTTTTTATTGGTGTTGTCTCTGATTTCCATTTTATTACGACTCTAATTTCCTCTTAGCATTATTTAAGTTGTTAAATTTCTATTAAAACATATATATTTTAATAAAATACACTGTTGGTTAAGGGGCAGAGATAAGGGGATATGATTCCACAAGACAGGGTGTGATCCTTATTTTATGACTAGAACGAAATGAATACAGATTATTATCAAAATATGCTTAACATAGACTAACAGATATACATTAAAACTTCTTTCTATTCAATAAGGAAATAAGTTGAAACTGTAAAATGTAGCAGAAAACAAGCTTGTTGGAATGGTGACAGCTTATCTCTGAGAAGAGATGTGACGGATGCTCTCATTCACAAGAATATGATTACAATGAGGTTATGAAGGCATTTTTACAATGAAAAGAAATGCCAAAAACCCTACACATCCAAAATCCTAATCCTAAGAGATGAAGCGCCAAAATTCATGTGGGCCCCATTGGGGTAAGTTAGTACATCAACTTCCTAGGGTCATAACTTTTGCATACGATCTTTATTTTAGGTGCACGATAGCCTGTTGGAAAGGTATATCTGACTAATATACATTTTTCCATCGAAATCTGAGTCTGTATACCATTTGACTATGGTGATCCCTAAAAATGTTGTTTACGAACTCAAAAACACCTTGGAAGTTAGGGACTCGAAAACTAGGAAAAAACTACCTAACTGGAAAACTAACAAAATGATCCAGTTGGAATAGGTGGGAGGCCACTAACATCCATTTGGATCAGTACTAACCCCTTAGGAATCAATGGTATACATTGTGTTGAGTTCCCCCATAAGATGAGGAAATTTCTATTGAATTTGTCCCTAGGTGAGCCACTTTCCTTGTTGCAGAAGCTGCCCTGCTTTTACCACTCGATAAAACTCGATCATTTGCTAGCGAGTTCCCTTGACCTGTGTGTCCACAATATGATCATTGGATTATTTTTTTATGTAGTCGTGGTTGAGCTCTATTGGTTTCAACTTTTCTATTATCTCTGAGGTGTCCAATAATGGTGCGAAATACGGTCGAAGGAGATCCATGTTGAACATTGGGTGCAGGCCAAGGAAAGGAGGAATGTTGAGTTCAAAAGCATTGTCACACACAACCTTGGTGATGGTGTACGCCCCATAATGGAGTGGGAGAAGCTTCTGATGGGGCCCTGTAAGTATCTCTTTATACAAGTGCAACCAAACTTTGTCTCCCACCTGAAACTTATGTGGAAATAGGTGTTGATCATGGCGTTGCTTCTACTTGGCATTGGACTTATGTAGAATATCTTTAACATGCTGGAAGATATGCTAGATCCACTCAATGAACTGGGTGATTTTTTCATATTCAGTTGGAGTATACGATGAGTCATTCGAGGTGGTTGCAAGAGGTAGTGCAACATCCATGGGACCCTATGGTTGGAATCCCAACCCCACCTTAAAGGGGTTGTGTTTGCCTGAGCTATGCAGGGCTTAGTTGTAGCTATGTTGAACATAGGTAAGACTCTCATCCCATGTGCGGGGGTGTTTGGAATTGTACATGCGCAAAATATGCATGATCATTCGATTTACAACCTTAGTTTGACCATATGCCTAGTGTGGAAGGCCATGAATTTGGTGAGCTTGGTCTCCAACACTGACTAGAGGCTTGACTAGAATTTACTTAGAAACAAACTATTCTGATCTGAGACAATGGTTTGTGGGATTCCAAAATGTATCCAAACTCTTTTAAAGAAGAGCTTGGTAATGGCCTCTGATATGATTCTCTTCTTGTAGGAAACCATAATCGCCATCTTAGAAAAGCGATCAAAACCATGTAATGTCCCCACTTTGGGACATCATCATAGTGCAGAGATTTATGATGACCAGAGTAGCCAGATGGATGTTATAGCGAGTATAGTGGTATTTGAGAGGCATTGTGGGGTCCATCTTGAATTGATGATCATATTCCTTCATTATGATCCATTCCGCATAGGTTGGCTTTGGTTTTGTTGCATTCCGACGATTTCCATGATTTTGACTATTTTGAGCTATAAGTTAATTAAAATCACTGAAGAGGTCATTTTGGGAACATTACTTGGAGGAAACTCTCAGTGTAATAACTCATTGGAAATGGGAGGTGAAACACTACAGGATGGGATGGATAAATGTGACTTTCAGTGGCCAGGGAAGCCACGAGGAGAGATCAGGAGCTTTTCAGAGGTAAAAAGGTTAATTAATTAATTAAAGTGATTTAATTAATTAATTAAATATTAATAAAATGAAATTCAAGGCAAGGGACTTTTCTCATGGATTCATGTACTTCTAGCTAGTGATCCCAACATTGGGGGTTTTGAGGGTTTTGACTTAATAAACCCTAGTGGACGATTTGGTGGTGAAAGATTCCACCTAGCTTGTCCCAAGCTTGGTCTCGGAGATGCAATACTCTCCCACACCATTCTAGTTCCAGATATACTCAGTTATAGGAGGGTTTTGCATCAGTTGTATGTGCAGGTAGGGAGAGGGCGCACCACTTGAGGGTTTCCAGCAAGGGGGGGCGCACCATCCATTGAGGGAAGTTCATTGCAGGTGGTTGGTAGGGTTTTTGGAGATTCCATCACTTGGGATTTTCTTGTAGGGACTTCACAATCATTCCTAGTTCTTTCTGAGGGAGTTTTACGGTTCAAATTATTTACTAGAGTAGTGGGGCGAATTGAAGAGAAGGAGGGCATTTTTGAGATTTAGATCTGATCAATTTGGAGGGGTTACACTTCAGATCTCACCCTGAGACTTCACTTAGTGACTTCAATGTCCTGATCTATATTTATGGGGAGTTTCAGATCATTTCTTCATCAGGGATGAATTATCTAGGGTTCTGGGTATCCAGTGGGGTGCACCATTCAGTGGAGGAGTTCATATCTATAGGGTTTGAGAGGGATCTTGGAGATTTGGGCACTTGGGTTGTTCTTTCCATCAGCTGATCTACTGTTTGGCATCTTTCTTGAGGTGATTGGACATATTTGGCACCAGGGCTGAATTGTTGAGGAGCTTTAGCTATCCAACAGAGCGTGGCACCCTCTAGCTTGGGGGTTTAGCATTTGTATAGCCCAGATCTACTTGTATTCAGTCTTCATTGTATATCCAGCCTTTGGAGGCTTATTGGGGACTTATATTGGATCATTTTGTAGTAGCTCTATTATCTATCTTCTTGGCCATCTGTTGAGCATTCCAGATTGGCATCTTCATTGTAGCAGGTTCCTCTATTTTATGAATAAAGAATATTTGATATGTTTTGGCTTGTCTATCATATTGCATATGGTTGAGGTATGTTCCATGGTTGTCTCATCTTTTTTATTTCTGCAAACACTCATATAAACACATCTAAACAAGTAATTCAACAAAGTGATTAACGAAATACCAGAACCAGAAAAAGTTTTTAAAAGACACCAAAACCGTGATGATCCTTGCATAATGGCTTGGGATCATTACAATGGTATCAGAGCTTAGAGTCCTGCCAGCCAGTGGGAATTAGCACATGCATGCAGAGCCATAGAGGGATCTTCTATATGGAGAGATGGATTTTTTTTACCTTGCTAGAGAGAGTATGATCTGTAAAGGGGAATATTACGCCCTTGGGGAGGAAACTAGGGCTCAATTGGCATTCCAATAGTTTTTATCTATAAAAAATCCTAGGTGGAGCAAAGAAGAGGTTATATATTGGGTCAACATAGCATAGGACAAAAAATCTATGGATATTTTGGACTTTACTAGAAGGATTGTTGATTGTGATGGAGAATATCAAACCCTTAATGAGAATCTCAGAGCTCTAATGACATTCCATCATTTTGTATCCTATAAAAATCCAAGTTGGAGCAAAGATGAGGTTACACATTGGGTCGGCATGGCAGAGGAAAATAGAGCTATGATAGCTAGATGGATGGAAGCACAGAGAAATCCCCCACCCATTAGGAGCACGCAACTTTGCTACAGTTGCAAGGTGCCTTGGGAATCAGATCGTAGGTGTATGGGTAAGGGTAAGAAGAATATCATTGAGTTACACTATGATAGTGATGATGAATATTTGGAGTAGTCCGATGATAACAATGACTCTTGCACAGAGGATAGTGATAGTGACTCTACCTCAGAGGATAACGATGATGACTCTTGCACAGAGGCTATGGATGCTTACATGCTTGAGGAGGATGATGACCCTTGTGTAGTGGATAGGTAGTAGGATGGACAGGACGATAGCACCAGTGTATTAGTAAACATATCACATACCATTGTTGACCTTACGCCTTAACAGAGTGGTGACACTAGTGAGGATTCACACATGTTAGCACCTAGAGATGATGAGCTTCCAATGGGGGCCGTGACACATATGCCACATGTTCAGACACCCATGATATCCATGTCACATGAGGACTTCAGTGGCATGTCAAGTGTGTTGGATGAGCCTAGTGTGAGGGATGCACACCATTGACAGGTAGACCCATAGATCTAGGAGGAGGTATAGGACGTACAGGCAGTTGACCTGACACATACAGGTCATCCAAAGGAGATGGAGTCACAGTTGTTGGAGACTCCAATGGTTGAGAAGATTGTAGAGGATGATAGGTTGATGGAGCACTTACTTCTAGGATTGGCTTGCAGTGACGAGGATGCACTCTTTAGTATCCAGGATGACCATAGCATGTGTCTAGATACATCTATATGGGATCCAAGTGCAGATGATAGTAACATGTTGAGTGCACAGGAGGATACAGCTACTCACACCAGATACAATATGATTCAGAGGGAGCTAGCAGTTGAGGATGATGTGCAGTTACGTATGGATAGACCCAATAGCACCATAGAGAGTGGGCAATTGAGCACGTTATCTTATGCAGAGAGTGTCTATGGGGACTCTAGAGTTGACATTAGTGAGACTGACAGTGGAAGTGAGGGATATGAGGTGGCACCTCAGGATGACCATGATCACGGTCACACCACTCAGCAACACAGTTGAGAGATAGTGATGCTATGATCATGGAAGCCACTAGATGTATTGATGACATGCATGCAGTGATGGAATATTATTGTTGGAGAACATCAATGGCATATGGTAGTTCAGATGAGGGGATTGTCATGGATGATTTTCATACTCTCATGGAGAGAGTATCTGTGATACAGCATGAGTCCACGGGAGGTGACATGAGTATGCCAGAGCATATACTGAGGAGTGGCAGTGCACAAAGACATGTCGAGATATACAGTCAGGTTCAGACAGGTGTATTGACTTGTAGGGAGGAGACACACTTAGAGGAGTATGCAGATGTCACTCATTTTCAGCAACACATAGTTGTGGGGGATCACCTTCACCATTTCAGCAGTTGCATGGGAGATGAGAGATGGAGGTTGGTTGACCAGCAGTTGGAGGGGTTACTTCTGATTGTACTAGATGGTTGAGATTCAATGATGACCACATGAGAGAATCTTTCATGGATATCGATGGACGAGCTTCTGGTCGAATCCTTGGGATTGACTAAAGCATGTGACACCTCCCAGTCCTAAAGTCAGCAGCAGATGTTTTTGTTAGCCTGTCCTGACACTTTTATCATAGACAATAGCATGAGAAGGGATAGGTCGTGGCTGGGGGCATGGAGAGTGAGTAGGTCGAGAATACATGACAGGAGTACTTTTACGGCATACGACAGGTCATAGATGGACCGTGTTAGACAGATAATTAAGACTTGGTGTGTGATGATGAGCATCATAGACCAGAGGATGACATATGAGCACAGAGGGCTTCTGACAGTGATCAGTACAGCACAGGAGTACCTAGTAGAGACTGGAAGTGATAAACTTCCAATTTTTCCATGGGATCCGGGAGTTCACTTGGTTAGCAGGATGTTTCACTAGATGATGACCTAGGTGGCACCAGAGAGCCACACACTCCACCTTGGGTTGGGTTGGAGTGGGACGGTAGGTACTTGTCCTATGGTGCAAGACCTTTTCTTCCTCTTTATCATCATGATAGGGAATGGAGACATTTGGATAGTTACTTCTTCTACAGAGGTGTCAATGCCGATACAATTTCTAGGCAGCAGGTTCGGTGGTCACAACTATTTCAGCTTGAGGATCTAGGCAAGGAGGATCTTGTATGTATCGAGGGAACAGATAGTCGTGGATAGAGTAGTGTAGTGTTAACAGGAGGATCATCAACAGAGGTTAGCATGGGACCCAGGGATTGCAGGATTGAGTAGTTCATTCACCAACAGGGGAGAGTGGACCATTGCAGGGGAAAGTTATTCTAACTTTCCATTTAGCTTTAGTGTTGAGGGGAGCACAGCGCTTGAGGGTGCCTCACGGAGATCTTGCAGTACCTCATTCTGGAATCATCATGTGAAGTTGATGGAGACCGTGTGGATATTGGTAGAGATTTGGAGGATGGAATCATTCCGAGATGAGGCCATGTGTCATGTGCAGGAGGTTCACAGGGCTGATATCTTTCAGGACTATGCTTTGTAGAGTATCACAGTTCACTTCCTGATATGGGATTCAGGGGGTAGAGTGTACTATTGTTCGTCTTTGGATGGGTTCTACCATGTACCCCATAGGTGGACATGGGATCCTGGTATTTTACTTGGAGGGATTTGGGTATTGCTTGAGGACAAGCACTTTTCTAGCAGGGAGGACTGTAATGTCCCCACTTCGGGACATCATCACAGTGCAGAGATTTATGATGACCAGAGTAGCCAGATGGATGTTATAGCGAGTACAGGGGTATTTGAGAGGCATTGTGGGGTCCATCTTGCATTGATGATCATATTCCTTCNGGATCAAGAGTGGACCATTGCAGGGGAAATTTATTCTAACTTTCCATTTAGCTTCAGTGTTGAGGGGAGCATAGTGCTTGAGGGTGCCTCACGGAGATCTTGCAGTACCTCATTCTGGAATCATCATGTGAAGTTGATGGAGACCGTGTGGATATTGGTAGAGATTTGGAGGATGGACTCATTCTGAGATGAGGCCATGTGTCATGTGCAGGAGGTTCACAGGGATGATATCTTTCAGGACTATGCTTTGTAGAGTATCACAGTTCACTTCCTGATATGGGATCTAGGGGGTAGAGTGTACTATTGTTCATCTTTGGATGGGTTCTCCCATGTACCCCATAGGTGGACATGGGATCCTGGTATTTTACTTGGAGGGATTTGGGTATTGCTTGAGGACAAGCAATTTTCTAGCAGGGAGGACTGTAATGTCCCCACTTTGGGACATCATCACAGTGCAGAGATTTATGATGACCAGAGTAGCCGGATGGATGTTATAGCGAGTACAGGGGTATTTGAGAGGCATTGTGGGGTCCATCTTGCATTGATGATCATATTCCTTCATTGTGAGCCATTACACATAGGTTGTCTTTGGTTTTGTTGCCATTTTGACTATTTTGAGCTATAAGTTAATTGAAATCACTGAAGAGGTCATTTTGGGAACATTACTTGGAGGAACCTCTCAGTGTAATAGCCCATTGGAACTGGGAGGAGAAACACTACAGGATGGGATGGATAGAAGTGACTTTCAGTGGCCAGGGAAGCCATAAGGAGAGATAAGGAGCTTTTCATAGGTAAAAAGGTTAATTAATTAATTAATGTGATTTAATTAATTAATTAAATGTTAACAAAATCAAAGTCACTTTAGAGGGACAAGGTGAGCCAAAAGTATAAAGGAAAGGAAAGGGCCTCTTCTCATGGATTCATGTATGTTTATCATTTGATATCTGGCTTCTAGATAGTGAGCCCAACATTGGGGGTTTTGAGGGTTTTGACTTAACAAAACCTAGTGGACGATTCAGTGGTGAAAGATTCCACCTAGCTTGTCCCAAGATTGGTCTCGGAGATACAATACTCTCCCACACCATTCTAGTTCTATATATACTCAGTTGCAGGAGGGTTCTGCATTAGTTGTATGTGCAGGTAGAGAGAGGGTGCACCACTTGAGAGTTTCTAGCAAGGGGGGGCGCACCATACATTGAGGGAAGTTCATTGCAGGTGGTTGGTAGGGTTTTTGGAGATTCCATCACCTGGGTTTTTCTTGCGAGAATCACCATCATTCCTAGTGTTTTCTGAGGGAGTTTTATGGTTCAGATTATTTACTAGAGCAGTGGGGCGAATTGAAGAGAAGGAGGGCTTTTTTAAGATTCAGATCTGATCAGTTTGGACTGGTTACACTTCAGATCTCACCCTGAGACTTCACCTACTGACTTGCAGTGTCCTAGTCTATATTTCTGGGGAGTTTCAGATTATTTGGAGGCCTCCTTCATCAGGGATGAATTATCTAGGGTTCCAGGCATCTAGTGGGGCACACCATTTAGTGGAGGAGTTCAGATCTACAGGGTTTGAGAGGGATCTTGGAGATTCGGGCACTTGGGTTGTTCTTTCCATCACCTGATCTATTGTTTGGCATCTTTCTTGAGGTTATTGGACATATTTGGCACCATGGATGAATTGTTGAGGGGCTTTAGCTATCCAACAGAGTGTGGCACCCTCCAGTTTGGGGGTTTAGCATTTGTACGGCCCAGATCTACTTGTATTTAGTCTTCATTGTGTATCTAGCCTTTGGAGTCTTATTGGGGTCTTCTATTGGAGCATTTTGTAGCAGCTCTATTATCTATCTTCTTAGCCATCTGTTGAGCATTCCAAATTGGCATCCTCATAGTAGCAGGTTCCTCTATTTTATGAATAAAGCATATTTGAGATGTTTTGGCTTGTCTATCATATTTCATATGGTTGAGGTATGTTCCATGGTTGTCTCTTCTTGTTTATTTCTACAAACACTCATATAAAAACATCTAAACAAGTAATTCAACAAAGTGTTTGAAGAAATACCACAACCAGAATTTGTTTTTAAAAGAAACCAAAACCATGATGATCCTTGCATAATGTCATGGGATCATTACAAAACCACAAAAACATAGTCATTTCCCCTCTTGGTGGATCGGAGGCCCAACATGTAGTCCATATATATGGATTCCCATGGCTTGTCAGGAGTAGGAAGAGGGATGTACATGCCCTCTTTCTTAGTGGTTGGTTTTCTATTAGAATAGGTAGTGCAGGACCTGCTATACTTTCTCGCATCCTATCGAAGTTGCGGCCAATAGAAATGTTTTTGCAGCATTTTCAATGTCTTTTCAATGTCAAAGTGTCCTGCCACCTGACTGTAGTGGGATTCCCAAATAATATTCGCTTGATCACTTGATGGAATGAAGATATGTACCAGACAACACAACATCCTGTCCTAAAGATATAAATTAGTGACAACTGAGTTTTCACCCAACATTTGGTAGGTCGTGGCAAATTCTGGGTCTGTCTCATAGTGTTGGGGCCATCCAAAGGTATTGTGATTGTAAGACTCTAGAATTGTGGTGAGTGCCTCAATTGGGGGTCAAGTGAGGCAATCAATGAATTGATTGGTGCTACCTATTTTATACTTGATGTTGAGGTGGAATTGTTGCAAGTATGTGGACCAGTTCTAATGGCAGTCATTCTACAATTTTCCTTCTGTCTGCATGAACTGTAGTGGATTATGATCAGTGTGGATGATTGTCTCCTTCCCAAGAATGTAATGTCTCCACTAGTGGTAGGCTTGCATAATGGAGTACATTTATTTGTTGTAAGTAGAACTAGTACATATCACCAAATTTGTGACGGTTTTTCCTTGATATTTCCACGCATATTCATCGCAATTTCCACAAAAGTCGAGTTTTTTTTTCATCGCTCTATCAACGATCCAGGTGTGCGTGGAAACATCGACAGAATTATCTTTCCACATGTCACCAGATTCAAGTTCGGTTAACCCTTTGCATCATTGCAATTCCGATGAAATATCATCGCAAGTACAATGAACAACTGTGGCAATTACAACAAAATATCATCGCAATTGAGACAAAAAGTTTTGACAAGTCAAAAACTTACGATGCAGATGTTTTATGTGTGATGAAAAACCATGGAAAATTGCGATGAATACCCATGGAAATAGCGACGACATTAATTCATCAAGACCAAAGTTAGGATGAAGATGTTTTATGTGCGACGAAAAACTGTGGCAACTTGCGACGAAAGTTCGTCACTATTTCCATGGTGGTCAAAATGCCATTTTTTTTTATGAACTATCATCGATATTGTGATGATGGAATTACATTTTTTTTTTAAATTACACAAGATATGGTATTACCATATTACATTGTAATATGTTATACCATATTACAATGTAATATAGCATTACCATATTACAATGTAATATGGTAATTCCATATTGCATTGTAATATGGTAATGCCATATTAACCCACAATTAATTGCAAGCCAACATGAAGAAATATGAGCTTGGAAAACAATTATTGTTTTGTATGGATTTTGTAGTTAGAAGATGTGAATTTTGTATTGACCTAAGAAATATAAAATT
>JASDQU010198757.1:5283-19484 GCA_032191745.1 Picea mariana
CTTGAACAATCAATTCAACTTCTACATGTCATTTGATGCCCACTTCCTAATGACAATGAATTGGTTCAATAGTTATTGTCGATGCACCATACACATGTTGCTTTTGATATTGTAATCCCTTGTACATTTTGTCAATTCATTGAGGTTAATATATGCACCCTCAAAGAAACCATTATGATTGATCTATTCCATGGTGGCATTGAGTGCTATTCTACCAAGAACCCCAATCAACTTAGTCCTCAACCATTCAACTACTCATAGACCGTACTACATGAAGAATTGACCAATAAACATTCTTTAGAACCTTTTAGGTTTTTGTTGACATCTTCTAGAAACATGCATCCATTATTTCCATTTATTATCTCAATGTGATCTTCAAGTCAATTATCCATAGTTCAGTAAATCTATCACTTCCATATTAGGTTGGTTATATCCTAGTGGAACTTCCCAACAAAACTTCCTACTTAGTCGCACTCTCACCTAATTGACTATTTGACTTCTTACACAATTCAACACATAATAACATATTCATTCCATTGACTAGTAAGGCATAAAGTTCCATTTGAAGCTCTATTTTTACTAGTTTTGTAAATACCTTATGAAACTTTCCTATATCCCTTGGATTTATTCATCATTTGAGATATTTGGTAGTATATACAAATATATTTACTTTTTTTTTAGGGATGTTGATATTTACAAAATTTTGTGTGTTGGTGTAATTTACTAGTATTGTGGCATTGTTGCTCTTTAAATGAAAAGGAAAAGAGATGAAAGCAATATTGCAAAAAGGTAGAATTCATTTTGTTATCAAATATAAACAACCATGAGTAAGATGGACATGAATTGCAAAGAGTGAATATGACATTGTACTTAACAAAGAATAATCTAGTATCATATTGTATGATTGTAGTTCAATAACAAGACTCTCTATATATGTAACAGTTATTTCTTGAGTGCATCGTATTTTTTAACACAATTTCGTAGTGTACAAGAGTTTTAAAAAAATATTATTAAAAATAAGTAATAACAAGTGACAAAATCCTTAAAAACTAGGTTCAAAGTGTTTGCTAGCAAACATTTACACTAAGAATCAACACTAATATTCAAGATATTTTCCATGAATAGAAAATATATATTACTTTGTTAATGTTGGTATTTCTATAATGAGTCAACCTATTCATAGACTGATTAGGTTCAAAGTGTTTGCTAGCAAACATTTACACAAAGAATGAACACTAAGATTCAAAATATTTTCCATGAATAGAAAATCTATATTACTTTGTTAATGTTGGTATTTCTATAATGAGTCAATCTATTCATAGATTGATTCCATTTTAGGTAATTTGTAATGGCCATTAGCCAAGATATCAAGATTCCTTAGGTTAGTGAGTTTGGCCAAGCTATGGTATATATGATTTCTTAGTTATGGCCTCAAACAAAAATTTCATTAAAAAACTAAATGATTAACATGATTATGTAATTCACGCTTGGTTTTGCATTTTTCTGTGTTCTTCATTTAATAGCAAGAGAAAGAAATATTCATTGCCAAGAGTCATTTATATTTCGACTAGGTTGACAAAAAAACATCTTGAAACCATCTAGTGAGACCTAATGATAATGGGTAAGTAAATCTCCCCCTATGCTTCACATGTCCTACATATTGTCATGAGTCTTGGTCACATCTCTGTGTAAGACATGAGTGACCTACTTGTGTAGTAAACTGCTCAAAAAGGAACCAATCTCCCACTTTGGTGGTCTTTTCCAATGTCTTCCACTTTGGTGGTCTTTTCCAATTGTAGAGGCCCTTTGATTAAAGGAATAGTTATAACAAATACTTCATTTTGGATGATAAAGTCTAATTTATAGAAATAAAAGAGTCTTAGATGGGAACTAATTAAATTATACTCATTTATTACTTTAGACATATTGACCAAAGTTATTCAATGCTTATCTTATTGATAATATTTATATCCATATAATATAACTTCAAATTGACAACTTATTGGATTTGTGTTGGATATGTAGGCATAATTTAAACATGGTAGGAACTATGTGACGAAACAAGGAATCGTAATGCTATGAGCGCCATGTGACCTAACACTAGTGATATATCCACTCATAGTATAAACATTTTCTAATGAAAAGCCATATCATAAGGGATTTTTTATGTTAGAAATAACATTTTATCCCTACCTTCTAGTTATCAAAAACTCTTCATAAGTAAATTGATATTTCATTGAATTTCTATTTAATATTATTTTTAATGGTATATCAATGTTCTGTAGAGTGATCTCCTTCTCCATTCTCAAATGATTTAGCCAAGAATTGGCACATTTATGCCAACCCCCATTAAGCAATAGGTAGCAAATTTTCTTTCATGTTAGTAGTCTCTTGTGCATGTACATTAGGTACCTAGGTTTAGTCATTCTCTTAATGGGGAAACTATATCAAGCAAGGGAGTTAGGGAGTTTATAGTTAAGAAATCCCTTAGTGGAAATATGGTTCTTTTATGTAACAATTAGGTATAAATATCTTAGTGGAAATCCCTTAGTTAATAGTAAAATTAGGTCTCTTTATGTATCCCTTAGTGGAAATACCCTAGTTCATAGTAAAATTAGCTCCCTTTATGTAACTTTAGGTCACCATAAAATATTTCAAAATTATGTATTTAGTTCAACTATATCCACAACTATCCAACAATTTGTACTTGAATCTTTTAAGTGATCCAAATATATAATATAATAAAATTACATTTTCTCCACCTCATCTTAATTTAATTTATATTAGGAATACAAAAAACCCTCAATCCCATCCCATTTAACATGACAATAAATGAATTATTATAAAAACTCTGACATTTAAACAATACTAATGGGAAGTTTAAAGCAATGGCATATAATCCATGTTCATGAAAAACCTTTAGCTTGTTGTAATTAAAACAAGTTTGTGTGAGGTTATGAAGATTAAACTATTTATTTTGGGGATTCTAATGCATTACATTATATGTGGCCTTTGTGGATCCAACCATAGGGAAATTTTAAGGAATATTAAAGAAATGTTCTAATACACTTTTTAGTGGATCCAACCATAGGGAACTTTTAATGAATCCACTTGCTTATTGTTTTTCTAAATTGATTTCCCTTGAACCCAACTTTCTAATTTAAATGACTTCTTTGTGTGGGTTTTGTTGATTATTATGAAAAGATTGTGGTTTTATCTTCTGTCCCTTATCCCTTTAGTCATCAGTCCTTGCCTGAGAAGTTGGCAAGGAGTCGAATCGACGGTCATCACTTCAGTGTTTAAAGACCTATAGATTCAAATGCTCTGCTTTTTTGTGCATGGATGATGAGTGAAGTATAAGAATATGCCATGTTGTCTATGGACCCCTTACTTATCTTTTAGTTGATTGAATCATGGTTGAATGTTTAGTTTTTGCATCTTCTTCTTTGATGTGGATTGTGAATGATAAACCTCTAAGTGGAATGATAGTCCCTTGGCGAACCCAACGTTTGATTTCAATGACTTATAAGTGTGGGTTTTATTGATTATTGTGAAAAGTTTGTGGTTTTATATTCTATCACTTATCCCTTTAGTCATCAGTCCGTGCCTGAGTAGTCGGCTAGGAGCTGAATTGACGGTCGCCACTTCGATGTTTAAAGACCTATAGATTCAAATGCCCTGCTTTTCTCTGCATGGATGATGAGTGAAGAATAAGAATCTTCCATGTTGTCTATGGACCCCTTACTTATCTTTTAGTTGATTGATTCATGGCCGAATGACCAATATTTTCACCTTCTAATGAGCGAGTACCTTTGTGGCTTGATTGTTTAAAAATTTGATTTATCTCTGCGTTTTTAATTTCTTGAACTTGTGTACATCTCTGGATTTTTTTTGATAAACTTTGCATTGTGGATAGATATTGAGGAGTGATGTCGACACAAGATTATCCAAACATTCCTCACAAACGCTCTAGGAATTCTCAAGAAGGAAGAACAAGAACTCCTTCTTCAACTGAGACTCCAAGTGAGCACCAACAATCTTGTCAGAGGAGATTTTCAAACGAGTCTGTAAATAGATCAGCTGCAGAACCTGCTCAAACCAATGTTATGGATGCAACCTTCTTAGATAGGTTGCGCATCAACACTCCTACACCTGAGAATGTAGTGAATAGCTCTGGACAAAAGAATATTTATCGTAAGTTTTTAAAATTTTTTTTTTTTTTTTGTTGAATTTTGTTGTATTTAAATTTATGTGAGGTTAAATCTTGAAGTTAATATCAAATGTGTGTGTAGGAAATCAATTTAGAGCAACGAGTGACAATGAGAGTGGTTGTCATGAAGATTCAAATGTTGGTGTAGAGGGTGAAGGTGGATTTAGGAGGCCGCATTATAAAGAAACAAAAGATTACATGCCAACATCCACCTATCCTTCAGAAGTTGGTGATGAAATTCCCTTGGAAGGGAATACAGAAGCAATGAAGTTTGAGCGATGCTCAGGTGTTAAAAAGAGGTTGGAAAATGATTTGGCAGTCTTGGAACTTCCTCAGGAGAGCAAACAAAGTTTGCAAATTGTTTTTCATTCACTGGAAAACTTTATGGATGCATATCGGAAGATGGGGCCAACCACTAATAGTTTCGTCGATCTAATGAGGCGGTGAAAGTCAGAGGTGATGGGTCCTGATAAATGGGAGACAATAAAAAATAGAGCTTCAAAAGAAGATGCCATCTCCATGTTCAATTTCAAAGAGGACCCAAAGCGAAAAATGTTGAAAGTGCAATATTTTAAGTACCCTGACTTTGCCAGTCATATGTATAACAGATTTTTGGCAACATATGGGAAATTGTCGTGGAACGATGAGGTTACACACTATTTTACAAGACATTTTTTTGCAGAGTTTTTCTTGCACATGCACCCATATTATACTAGTCCATCGTCCAAATATTATGGGACTGGTAAAGAATGTACGAATGATCACAAAGGGGCATATCGAAGTGCGACATTGTTGAGGCCTCCACAACCTTTAGTACCTTGCCCAACAGGGGCATTTACATCACTTTCAGAGTTCCAGGCTACATCAGAAGTTGGAAAAAGGTCAGGATTACAATCGGGGAAAATTTGGAAGCTATGTTTTATGGTGTTGATGTTGGCATGAAGTGTCAATGAGTAGAAGCCAATTCCCGGGCCACATTTGTTGATAAAACAGATGCAGACTTAGAAGCAATGTCAGCAGAAGAAGTTTTGGAGTATGAAAAATTTTGTCAGGATGGTTGGAAGAAGGTCATTCAGAATGATGACCAAAATCGCAGATAGGTATGTGATCTATTTAAGAAAATTTTGACGCATTTTATGATAGTTTACTTCAAGTTCTAGATTTAGATATCCTTGTCTCTATAGAAATAATCGAGTTCTTCTTGCCATTAATTGCAGTTTGGAGATATGTTAAACGAATATCCAGTCGGTAGGGGACTTGATTTGATTAGTTTTAATTTGGATGGATTGAATCAAGTATGTTTTTTCTAATAGTTGTGCAATCTCCACTCTTTTGAATAAGAGTTCAACAACATTTATAATTTTGTATAGTTGTGAACACGTTGAATCCTCGATTTAGTTCTTAGTTGTGTTGTTCACAACTCTCTATTCCATCTACTAGTACTTGGGTTGGCTTGTCTCAATTCTGATTGGGAGAGTTTGAAGAGGGTGGGAGTTCACAATTATCATTTAATGTCTTAAAATCATTTAAATTTAATGTGTTATATAATCATTTGAATATAATTTTTTAAATTTTCAAATTTGAAATGTGTTATATAGGCTAATGTGGAGAAGAGAGTACCTGAGAGTGTGTTCGGAAGGGAGATTGGGATTGAAGAAGAACCCAAATTAGGAAAGGATGTGTCCATTCAGGATGATTCATAAACATATTGTAACGTCCCACTCTAGTGCACTGAGCGAACTTATTCTTTGAGGACACTTGCTCGTAAGTGATCCAGATTACTATGCTATTAAAACTTTTGATTTTGATTATGAGGCGTTATGGGTTGATGACATGTTGTTTTATTGCATTGACATAGATAGGTGCTATTGACTCGGTTTACTGAGTGTGCAGGATTTTGGACCTCAAGGATGCAGAGACATCGATGAAACCCCTTGGACTCCGGATCGAGTCAGGGGGTGTACCATTGGTGTTTGATTGTTTTATTGTGATGTCTTGACCACCTTGCTATGTTGATTGTGACCTTTGTGGTTGTTTAGCCTTCATCCCTAGCTCACCAGTCCTCACTTGAGCAGTCATCCAGGAGCCTGATCTACGGTCGTCACCTTAGCATTAAAAGATCTATGGATCTCAACGCCCTACTTTTCTATGTGAGGATGATGAGAAAAGGATGAACCTGTTAGCTGGTTACCCTTGATGTTTGTCCCTGGCTGATTGTTGATTCCGCCATCTAGCAACGACCTCTGCCTGTGGATTATCTTGTGTCCTAGTTGGTTTTCTCTATGCCTTGACTGATAGAAACCCCGACAATCATTCCATGACCTTTCCCATCATATCCTTGCNTATAATGGTATCCTGGAAATGGAAAAACGTTCTTATTTTTTATTCTTTTCTGCATTGTATTGGTACTCTGGCAATGGGAAGAACATTTGATTTCCTATCTTCATTTTATATTGGTGTCCGGGAGATGAAAAACATTTTTGTATTCTTGTCTGCATTGTATTGGTACTTTGAAAATGGGAAGAACGCTTGATTTCCTATCTGCATTTTATATTGGTGTCCGAGAGATGAAAAACGTTTTTGTATTCCTGTCTGCATTGTATTGGTACTCTTGCAATGGGAAGAATGTTTGATTTCCTATCTGCATTTTATATTGGTGTCCAAGAGATGAAAAACGTTTTTTTTTGTATTCTTCTCTGCATGGCATTAGTATCGTGGCAATGGAAAACAAATTCATTTCCATGTCTACATTTTGCCAGCGTTTTTCCCTTTTAAATGATGTTGGCAACATGGAGTTCCTTCTAGTGCATTTTGGGCACATCATTTTGCATATTTTAATTGCGGATAGTCATGAATGCCCTTTTGGTGTGTTCCTGTACATGTTTTTTCCTTTTCAAATGAAACTGTGATAGCTCATTAATTACCCACGATTTTTCCATTCAAAATGTGGTTGAGATTGTGGTTAAATGCTCACGAATTTCCATTCAAAATGTGATTGAGACCGTTGTTTAATGCTCACGATTTTAACATTCAAAACATGTTTGAGATCGTTGTTTAAATGATCATGTTTTTCCATTCAAAACATGTATGAGACCATTGTTTAATGCTCACGATTTTACCATTCAAAACATGTTTGAGACCATTGTTCAACGCTCACGATTTTACCATTCAAAACATGTCTGAGATTGTTGTTTAAATGCTCACGTTTTTCCATTCAAAACCTGTCTGAGACCATTGTTTAATGCCCACAATTATTGCCTTTAAAAGTTGACCTTGATTGCTGTTTAAATACCCATGATTTTTCCTTTAGAATGTTGCATGAGCTTGCTATAATTACCCATGACTTTTCCTTTAGAATGTTGCCAGAGCTTGCTGTAATTACACATTTTTTTTTTCTTTAGAATGTTGACTGAGTTGCTGGAATGACCATGAATTTACCAGAACCATTGCTACAGTTAATTGGCTTGTTAATTGCAATGTTAAATGCTATATTAATTGCCTTACTAAATGCTAGAACAATTGCTACAACACTATGAATGGTCAGCAGATTCCTACTTATTGATTAAACGCCACAGCGAGTTAAATGGTTGACAGTTATGTAAATTGCCTTGTTTTTGCGCTATTAATTGTTATGTTAACCGTCATATAAATTGCCTCGCTACTGTTTACTAATTGTTATGTTAATTAACATGATAATCACCTTGTTAGTGCTATAATACTTGTTATGAAAATAGTCATGCAAACTACCCTGTTATTGCTCAATTAACTGATTATGTTAATCATTATGTTAAATGCCTGATTAATTGTTGTAATAAATTGTTATGTAACATATATGTAATTACCTTGTTGATTTGCTACAACAATGTTATTAGCTGGTAGTTTCCTCCTCAATGATAATAACCAGCTAGTGTGGTTAGTTCAGTCGTTATATCTAGACTAATGTTGAGGTTTAACTGTTCATAAGTGCTATAAGTAGCATTCCACTTTAAGAATGTTAATGTTGCTATTCAAGTTTATGGTTAGTTGGATTTTTAGATATCGCCTAATTGGTAACCCAAACTTGCTAAATTTGAGTCATAATTCATGTTAAGTTCGGTGGGTAACTCGTTGACTGATGGAATTTAGACTGGTTAATGTATGTGTAATTAACACCAATTTAAGTCATAGATAACGACCTTTTAGCCTTGATTAATCATTGTTGTTTAATATTAATTAATGTGGTACATGTTTTTGTAAACGTTCAATGTGATTGGTTTTGCTCACTGTAAGGGTTCTAGTTACTTGTGTAATTAATTTTGGGTTGTTAGGATGATTGTCCTTAGCTTAGTAGGCTTGGTCTGCTTGTGTTGGGCGGGATGTAGACACCTCCTTGTTCCTAAAAACAGTTGCCAGCCCTGAGACCTTAAATGGTGAAAATCGATGGGAACCTGGGCTTGAGCATTCCTTATGTGTCCTGGAGGTCCTAACCATTGCAGGGTAGGACGGGCAGGTAGTCATTCTTATTTTTCGTCGGTTGAATGTCATACATTGCTTCCAAGTGCTTGATGTGCTTTTATGTTAGGCTTTTATGTTTTTGTTGCGTGAGTTGCATGTGTTGTGTCATCGTCGTGTTGCGATGTTGAGTATAATGTCATTATTACCTTCCTACACACACACACAAAAAAAAAAAGAAAAAAAGAAAAAAAGAAAATTTAAGGGTGCTTTTACCGGTTGTACATCGTAGGAGTCATACCAGATGGGGATGTTACATGTGGTATCAGAGAGGGTTCGACTCGTGACTTGGGATCGCTACGGATTTCGTTGATATGATTTGATTATAATGTTACTAATTGAGTTGACTTGTATTCATATAGGTAATCATGGTTAGAGGATGCCGCGGAGGCAGATGACGGGGTGCTAGGGGAGGAGGTGTGATGCCTCCAGTGGCATACATGCCTAAGGGATCTAACCCCTAGTGAGATGAGCAGGTTGTTGGACAGGAGGAGATAGAAGTTGGTGATGTGGTCGAAATGATGACATCTTTTCAGCGCATGTCTGAGGCACTGATCAATCATTTGGACAGAGATGAGGCCAGGGCATCGACACCCACTAAGGTTCTTCTGCGTGCTCCGGTCGGTACTGGTAGCATTCACCATGAACTCGAGAAGGTCAAATTTCTCGAGCTCTTTGGTGCCCCAGATGGCGCAGCCACCGAGGCATGATTGGAGAACATGACAATGTGCTTTTCACTTTGCGATTATACCTCCAACATGAAGGTCCGCATGTCGGTCTTCCAACTGAAAGGAAGTGCTCTTCTATGGTGGAAGACACTCCTACCACAACTGAACATGGCCTTTGAAGATGTTTCATTGGAATTGTTTGAGGAACGGTTCTGAGAGTGATACCTTTCAGAGGAATTCATTGAGTGTCAGCTCAACGAGTTCAACGCCTTACGACAGGGTGGTTGTACGATGCCCAAGCACGAGGCCCATTTTATGGAGCTGCTATGATATTCTTCACACCTTAACACTAAGAAACTTAAGGTCAATAGGTTCATGTTCGACCTTAATGACAACATACGTGCAAAGGTCAGGATTTTGATGCCTCAATCCTTGCATGATGCCATCCAAAAGGCCCTCATAGAAAAGGAGGAGTTTATCAGTTGGGGTCAGACCAAGACTCCAGTGAGACTAGTAGGACAGGTGTCATCTGGAGCACAATAGCATTAGACACTAGCCAGACATACGCTGGGATATCATGGGTTCCAGAGGGGATCCACTTTCACTACACCTGAGCGATCGATGCCTCAACAGTGGACACCTTATCGGGGACCACAACATCAGTAGAAACATTGATCGTAGTAATAGCAGTTTAGGCCTGTTCAGTAGAACAGACCAGGATTCCAGGCCGGTGGGCCATCATCTTCTACTTTAGGTACCAAGACTACTGGGCTAAAGAAGGGGTGTTGAACGTGTGGGGAGCCACACTACCAGCGTGACTGCTCGGTGGAGAGGACTAGAGCGTCCAGATTAGCCAGACCCACTACCATGGGAGATATGGGCAAGGCCCATTGGATTCATGCAACGATGAATAACCACCGGGAAGAGCATCAGTCGACTGTGCTCGAGACGACAGGTACCATCGCTGACCAGACCCTTAGTATTTTGATAGATCCCGATGCTACCGAGAGTTTCATTTCTGGTGTTAAGGATTAAGGTAAAGGCAATCAAACAAGATGAGTTTAGCTTTGTAGAGATGGTTTCGGGAGCCAAAAAGAAGGTTGGAGGAAAGTTTACGGGCTGTATCCTTAACCTAAGAGAGTTTTTCACGAGGGCCAACCTGTACGTCACGATCTTAGGATCTTATGATGTCATAATTGGTATGGATTGGTTGGAATCGCATGAGGCAATACTCAACTGTAAGACCAAACGGTTGAGCTTGGTGAATGACGAGGGACAGAGATGTGTGATTATAGGAGGGAACCAAAGAGTTTCCTTGAGGTTCATCTCTTCCTTACAGCTACGAAAGAGCATGCGCAAGGAGTGCAAGATTTATGCGATCCTTGTGTTAAATGAGAAGGGATTAATAGAAGGTTTAGAACACCTTCTGGTGGTGAGAGATTTTGCGGATGCATTTCTAGAGGAGTTACCTAGGATGCCCCCAGAAAGGGAATTGGAGTTCACTATAGACCTAAAACCGGGAACTGAACCGATAATGAGAATGCCTTATTGGATGTCAAGCCTAGAATTACAAGAGTTAAGAATGCAACTAAAAGAATAGATGGACCTGGGACTGATATGTCCAAGTGTGTCACCGTGGGGTGCACCTGTTATTTTGATTCAAAAGAAGGATGGGTCATGGAGGCTCGGCATTGACTACCGTCCATTGAACAAGGCCACGATCAAGAATCAATATCCGTTGCCAAGGATTGATGATCTGTTCAATCAAATGAAGGGCACGACGGTGTTCTCAAAGATATATTTGCGATCAGGGTATCACCATTTACGGATTAAGGAAGATGAATTCCCTAAGATCGCCTTTAAGATGAGGTTTGGACATTACGAGTTTATTGTTTTACCATTTGGACTGACAGATGCCCCAGGGGTATTTATGAGTTTTATGAACGAGGTGTTCCACGAATACTTTGAAAAGTTCATCCAAGTATTAGTTGATGATATTTTGATTTACTCTCAGACGATGGAGGAGCATGATGAGCACTTGTGCTTGGTACTATAATTTCCGAGAGAGAACAAATTGTATGGGAAGTTATCCAAATGCTCATTTTATCAATCTAAGATCCACTACTTAGGGAATGTCATCTCCGGTGAAGGTATCACTGTGGATCCAATGAAGGTCAAGGACATTATGCAATGGCCTACACTAACGAATGTCCTGGAAGTACGTAGCTTCATGGGTTTAGCAGGATACTATCGACGGTTCGTCGAGGGGTTTTCAAAGATAGCAAATCCAATCATAGAATTGTAGAAGAAAAACAAGAAGTTTTTTTGGACCGAGAAATGCGTAGAAGCATTTCGGAGGCTCAACGAGTTTTTGACAACAACACCAATACTAAAGCTCCCTGACATGGATGCAGACTTCTTGGCATGCACTGACGCATCCAAGGAAGGATTAGGCAGAGTCTTGATGCAAGACAGACGAGTGATCACTTAAATCTTCAGGAAACTGAGAAGACATGAGGAGAACTAGGCGACACATGATTTGGAGTTGTTAGCCATCGTATATGCCTTGAAGGTTTGGAGACACTACCTTGTCGGACAAAAATTTGAATTAAAGACTGACCATTGTGGACTGCAACACATATTTACGCAAAGTGACCTAAATGCGCGACAACAACGTTGGTCAGAATTGCTTAGCGAGTATGGGTTTGAGATTAATTACATAAAAGGAATAGTGAACCTAGTAGAAGATGCATTGAGTTGGAGATCACGCATCTTTTTGGTGCTGCCTCTTCAAATGAATCTACGTGAAAATATTCTAGCTTTACAATGTAATGATGACTGGTACAAAGAGTTTGAGGGTTTTATCGGACAAAACACAATGATGGTACCACGATTTGAAGGATTTTCATTTGATAGCGATGGATTATTGAGGTTTAAAAATCGGAACTACATACTACCGAACAATGAGTTGAGGATGTTGATCCTGAGCGAGGCTTATAGAGTAGTTTACATGGCTCACCCGGTAGTCACGAAGATGAGGGAAGACCTTAAACCCTTATTCTTCTGGAAGGGAATGAAGGCTAACATAGTCAACTATGTGGACAGATGTCTAGAATGTCAACAAGTAAAGGCTGAACATAGACACCCAGCGGGATTACTACAACCACACGCTATTCTAGAATCAAAATGGGAGGTTATTTCGATGGATTTTATTGTTGGATTGCCACTGACAGCAGTGAGACATGACTCGATTTTCATAATAGTAGAAACTTTGACGAAGAGTGCTCACTTTATTCCTATGTGTATGACGTATTAGACACCTGACATAGCTAGAGTTTTCATCAGTGAGATTGTGAGGCTGCATGGCATGCCTAAGAGGATTATATCCGATCGAGGATCGATGTTTACTGGATGATTTTGGACGAGTTTCCAAGAGGCCTTGGGAACCCAACATAAATTTAGTATTGCGTATCACCCGGAGACTAACGTGCATACTTAATGAATGAACCAAACCTTGGAGGAAATTTTGCACATGTACGTGATGGACCAACAAAAGAGTTGGGAAGAATTCTTGCCACTAGTGGAGTTTTCTTACAACAACAATTACTAGAGCACCACTAAGATGGCGCGTTTCGAGTTTCTTTATGGGCGACCGTGTCGGACACCTTTGAGTTGGGATCAGATTGAGGATAGGGTCCTGGTGGGACCATAAGAAATCCAAGAAATGTAAGAGCAAATGCAAACAATAAGACAAAAGATTAAAGAATCACAAGATCGACAGAAGAGTTATGTCGATGCGCACCATGTCGATCGTAGTTACGAGGTCAATGATCGAGTCTTCTTGTGGGTTAAACTGCTTAAAAGGTCGATCAAGTTTGGGAAGGAAGCTAAACTCTCTCCTAGGTTCATGGGACCTTTCGATATTGTGGAGAGAAAGACGCCCATGGCCTATCGACTAGCCTTTCCTGATTCTTTGAGGCACATGCATGATGTTTTTCATGTATCTATTTTGAGACATTATATTAGTGATCCTACACATGTTATTGACATGAGTTCCTTGCAGGTGATAGAAGAGGGGGCACTCATGGCTAAGCCAATCCACATTTTGGATCATTGCGTTCAAAAACTACGACGTTGAACGATAGAGCAGGTCAAGGTCTAGTGGGACAATTATAGTCCGCACTCGACAACCTAGGAGGACGCATATGATATGCGCCAACAGTTTCCATTTTTGTTTGATAGATATACATATGATACAGTGATACACTTTATTTTATTATTTATACTATGAAACTTTGAGATGACGTTTAAGCCAAGAGGGGGTGTATTTAACATCCCGCTCTACCGCATTGAGCGAACTTATTCTTTGAGGACACTTGCTCGCAAGTGATCCAGATTACTATGCTATTAAAGATTTTGATTTTGATTATGAGGTGTTATGGGTTGATGACATGTTATTTTATTGCATTGACATAGATAAGTGCTATTGACTCGGTTTACTGAGTGTGCAGGATTTTGGACCTCAAGGATGCAGAGGTATCGATGAAACCCCTTGGACTCTGGATCGATTCAGGGAGTGTACCATTGGGGTTTGATTGTTTTACTATGATATTAGTGCATAGATGATATGATATGGATATGTTTTGACATGATTTGTTGATGATGAAGGATGATGATAGCTTGCTGACCAAAATCACATGTGGAGTAAAGGGCTCATGCACGACTATCAGAGATGTTGAGGGAGAGGTGTGGACAGTAGCCCTACCACATCCTACTAGCACTCCCATTGTGGCTCGAACTATAGGTTAACGTTTTACCTAGTTCGAGAGGAC
>JASDQU010198759.1:0-10094 GCA_032191745.1 Picea mariana
CTATGTTGTTCAAACATCAACATTGAGGACCACGGGGGAAAAAAGGGATGAAAAATGATAGGTATCATGGTGATCAAGACAAAAAGAGGAATCCAAAGGGATATGTCTCAAATTCTAAACAAGAAAAAAGATGTAGTAATTTTGCAACCAAAATGCAGGAGACAAGGTTTCACAACAATAGATCTTGTTTGTTCCTCTTGTATTTTGTTTCTGTCCCAAGGGTTAGGGTTTTCATGGTTCCTACAGACAATGGTTTTCCCTGTACTATATCTCATTGATATACGTGCAGGGTCTAAAAGCAGTACTCAACCCAATATCTTAGGACACCAGCTAAGGAGGCTAGGCATGCCCTTATCCCTACTACCTAATTACCTAGGTACTAGAGAGTATCTTCCCGAGTGTTGTTCTTGGTGTAACTATAGTAGTCAGGTGGCCAATCGATTGATCTATGGGTTGTTTCAAGATACCTAGGGGAATCTCCATATACTAGAGGTACTTGGAAGATAAATTCCATATACATATGTTATCTAATAAGCTACCACTCGAAGGGGTACCAACAGGGGTTACAAGGGTGTCCAACAATGTGAGATTAAAAACCGCTTGTATTTCTTGCATGTATGTTTCCTTGGCCATGGATTTATGTGCTGAACGATATATCATTGTAGTTTAAAGATGTTGAAACACATCTCTACCCTGGAAAATAAATAACCCACAATTCCTATTGTTAAAATATTGGTTGTTATTGATGTCAACCCTTAAAGAAGTCTAGTATCCCCAAAGGTATGGTTATAGAATACATAGTTGATCGAGGAAAAAGGTCATTAAGGATGGTATAGATGCAGGTAACTCACTCATGGATGGATATTGCTTGTCATGGCATTTTTGGTGACATGTGGTAGGCCATGTGGTTCCTCACGGTTAAGGATTTATGACCTTGTGAAGTTAGAAGCCCCAAAGAATGGTTAAGACACCCCTAGTTGGTTACAAGTCAATTAATGTAAGGTTAAAGTGGTTATATCAAGAAATTAAAGAAGTCCTAAAATTAAGGAAAGAGGTTACCTAGAAAAATTATATATACACCTCAAGAACTCATTCAGAAGCACATTCACTCACACATTCTATTGAAGATCTTCTAGTGATCTATTGACAAGTTTGAGACGAAGAAATATGAGGTAGGAAAAACTGAGAAGTGTAGAAGTTTCTGGCTTGCAGAGGAGAGAGGGAATTTCTAAAGAAACCCTAGTTTTCTTGATCCTTGTGGTCCAAAATTCTAGTGTCCCACGAGGAATACCCAAAGGTATTCTAGGGCTTGTCATGCAATGCCCTGCTAGATAATAGGTCTTGGTCCTGTGAGGAAAAAACATATCTGAAGAGGAATGGTAGGTTCAGGTTGCAACAAGGCTTGATGGTACATCAGGTTGGTTACAAAATAGGTATGCTTTAGGTTTATGTGTAAAGGTATGACTTCTATAGGTTTGTTTGAAGTTTGTTTCATCGATGGTATGGCATATGCTTAAGGAATATCTTGGAGGCCTCTTGGTGATAGGGCTACATATGGTTGAGGTGATACATGCTTGAGACATATTCCTGGTCTCTAGTTTATGGGTGTTATGGTTCTTTATTAGAGGCACACCTTGGTGATATTAGATTGAGGCACTTTCTTTGGTATGTTATTGATGGTATATGATACATGATTTGATTGTCTACTCATCATTGATGTTATGGTATTTACATTTGGCATATCTTATGGCTTATGATTGATGCATATGTTAGATTACATGCATCAATACATAGTTGATGGATGATATGGTATGGGTTATTGTATAACACATGTTTATGATCAGTTATAGGTGGATGAGACAAAAACAATGACAGAGACATCGACAGGTTGGATACAATGACAGGATGGATACAATGACAAGTTTATAGTGACATTTTTTATGCATTTATAGTGACAGGTTGGATACAATGGCAGTGACAGAGGTAGTGACAATGGCAGTGATTGTCGTAGTGACAATTGGTCTACACTTATATTTCAGGGTGGCAGGATGGTACAAGGAAAGGTCTTTGTATCCTCCTTTCGGTTGGTTCTAGAGAACACAAAGAGTTGGATGTTCCTTCAGGTTGGAGCCAGAGAATTTAGTGAGTTTTAGCTTCCTTTAGGTTTGATCCTATAAATATGGGGTTGTATCTATTGAAATTTTGGTATGGTCGTTTAACCATAGACAATGTCACATCATTGTCACCCAAACATAGGCATTCACACATACCACCCTCATGAGAATTAACCTTTGAAAAAAATATTTTGGAAATCCATACTGGAACCAATAGATAAACCCTAGTTTCTAGCTTCAACAACAACTCAATACAAGTAGAGATATCCTTCTAAAAGGGTAGCACACAAGAGAGAGAATCTCAATATCCATAGAACAAGTTCCATACACAACTGCAACAGTTGTAGCTTCACTACTCTCTCAAACTTGTGCCATAATTAGAAAGAATATCACCAAGAGTTTCACCAAGAACCACCAAGAGAATAACTAAGAGAATCACCAAGAATATAACTTGATAGCGCTAGAGAGAGACCAAGACTAAGATATGGCCATAGGACCTTATTTCTCCATGCAACTGCAAATGTAGTTCTCCACAAGACTTTTGATATGACTGGGTATCCAAATGAGCTAAAATTTCCTCTATTTATATTAATCTATCGATTGACTTTTCTACCTAGGCCGACCTGACTTTCTGTTAATTATATTCTAATATTATTTATTCTACTAGGTCAACTTGTCTTCTAGGGTTTTCACACATATATTTAATGGTTCTCTTACTTACAGAATATTCTAATCTAAGTACAAATGTTACACTTAGAGGTTAATACCTCCTGTAGTTAATAAACATCAACACTCCCTCTTAGATAGGGAGGTATTAACTAAGATGTTTTTCATGTAGTGGTCTCAAACACATCCATCCATCTCACATGGAATGGGAAAGACTCACATGGTCTTGCAAACCAGTCTATAGGTATCATCACCATAGTCACATAGGCTATCATATGATCAAACAAATCATGTAACAAGTATCACCATCATAGCCGCACATTAGCCATCTAGATGGAAAACACCTCCAACACTACTCGTTGGACCTCCAGCTAGTAACCTCTGATGCTACTGATTGACACTCTAACTGGGAATCATTTCTCACACTACAGGTTGACATCTAGTTCATACAGAACTAGTAACTCGTCAACTCATAAAAAACATGACTCAAAAATGTAACACTCCCTCTTAACGAGGATGGTATTCCTCTTGGCATGATCATCATCACTGCTTTTTCTCTTCTGCACACCTTGACCATTGTCTTGTTGAATTTAACGAATCCATACATCATAAGAAGTTTTGCACTTTCACTAGAGTAGCATACCGACCTTTGTTGGACTAGAATACCAACCTACGCTGGGGTAATATACCAGCTTGTGTTGGAGTAGCATACCAAGCTACGCTGGGGTAACATACCATCATGTGTTGGAGTAGCATACAAACCTGCACTGGGGTAACATACCAGCCTACATTGGAGTACCAACCTGCACTAGAGTAGCATACCATCCTGCGTTGGAGTATCATACCAACCTACATTGGGGTAACATACCAGCCTGCGTTGGAGTAGCATACCAACTTGCGCTGGGGTAACATACCAGCCTACGTTGGAGTATCATACCAACTTATGTTGGGGTAACATACCATCCTGCATTGGAGTACCAACCTACGATGGGGTAGCATATTGGCCTGCGTTGGAGTACCAACCTACACTGCGATAGCATACCAGCCTACGTTGGAGTACCAACCTGTGCTGAGGTAGCATACCAGACTGCATTGGAGTACCAACTTGCATTGGGGTAGCATACTAGCCTGCATTGGAGTACCAACCTGCACTAGGGTAGCATACCAACCTTTGTTGGAGTACCTACATGTGTTGGGTAGCATACCAGCTTGCATTGGAGTACTAACATGAACTGGGATAGCATACCAACCTGCGTTGGGATAGCATACCAACCTGCACTGGAGTATCTCCCATTATCGGGGATCTCATCACATCCCTCTACTGGGTATCACTTCCAACTATTGGGGAACACATCTCACTACTAGAGAAAACAATCACTTCTCAATACTGGAGAAGTATTTCTGGACCACTCCAAGCTTGTCTCTAAAATACTCAAAATTAACTCTCGAAAGGGTCTTTGTCAATACATCTGCTACCTATTCATCGATAGAAATATACTGGTGCAAGTGTCTCAACATATTCTTCTCCCTCTTGCTAGGAGAATCATCTAGAAACAAATCATGCTTTGTACATCTCTAGGATATTTATCTACAACATGCTTAATCTTATAGATCAATTTGGAATTCACCACTGAATTCCCTTTTGGTCTCAGAACCAAGTAAAAGATATATATCTCAGTCCTTCTTTCTGGATTCCTCCTCAGTCATTGTAGAAAAGTCTACTGAAGCAATGAATCTTCCCATAAGATCTCATATCTTCTCAAATCCTATGAATATTTGATCAAGCCTCCTGATCAACTCATGGCACCTGTCTTTCAGTACTGGAAGACATCTCTCTCTTCCATATGAATACAAGGAGTAATAATTTATAAATTAAACTCTCTAATCCACTGAATCTCTCTAATATCAAACTCATTTTGAGTCTACATGCTCACTCTGAAGCTTGAGTACTCCCTCTGAGTCTATATAATATTCAGATGATTTCCTTTGAAGTCTCCTATGAATAGTCTTGGGGAGGCTTCTCCTTCCTATTGGATCGTGAGGGATGACTCCCTTTGAACTCTAGATCCTTCTAACTTGGTACTTGGTGGGGTCACCTGCCTCACCATTGGTGGAGCCATATGCTCCTCATGATATGGCTCATCAATTCTATATATCTATATATTTGCATTATGCAACGTGTCACGAGACCATGATGTCTTACTCTTGGTTACTGCAATGATTTTGAGTAGACCCTTCTGGATATACTAACTCTTCCTGATCTAAAGAGTTATCAACTGCACTAGATGAATTTTTTTGGTCATATTTGGAGACTTCTTCTCCTTACAATCAATCTTCATGTGAGATACTTAGAATCCTACAAGAAAATACCCTTCTTTGTCTTCTTCTTCTTCGGTACATGGATGTATATGGTCATGTATACAATTTCTTATCTAGATAGTCTGATCCATGTCTCAAACTAGAGACCATCTAATATGTTGTCTCCTGCAACTATCATTGTATATTCCCTAGAGGTATCACATGTGACCTAACCAGAACAAGGACAACAAAAAAGGGAAAATAGTAGACAACAATAATACTCTTATAATAATACAAATAGGAGCGAGAACAATAAGCACAGTAGTTCCTTCTTAGAGCTATTGCTTGTGACCTTCCTAGAACAATAGCCAAAATAAAAATACAATAATAAGGAATGGAACAACACTCTTCTAGTGTTGTGATCAATCATTCCTCCATGGTAACTTGCCCAGAACAAGAAAACAAGAAAAAAAAAGTATAATAGCATTTTCATAATAACATATCTATGTCAACAAGAATAAAAGGAAATCTCATCGTAATAAACATATTATTACCAAGATGACCTTCCTGGAAGTAAAAATATAAGTGTCTCCTAGGGGATATGTTAGTTCATCTTGCGAACAAGTACTAGCATTTATATGCTACCAAGTATTCATTGTATCTAGCAATAATATAACCTTTCAAGGATTGTTGTCATAACTATTAATGTAGCAATTATCAACCTTGATATGTGCAAATTGGAAACTTATTATTTTAATCAATCAAACCTGGAACCTGGAGTCTTATCTTCAAGAAGGAGTGTTGATGATTTTCTTTCGAGTCTCCTTCACTAAAGATGATGAGTATTCTCTTCAACTTGTCCACTATACTTAATACAATATACTTTCTTGACAGAAATATGAGTTAGAGAATATAATGCAAATAAACTTTAAAATGTCAACCTTAATCAATCTCATACTTTGACCAAAGTTAGTTTCTAACTTTAACTTTGAACAAAGGTTAGTATGATAGTCATAACTTCAATAGATCAAACTAAAACTATGTGTTCATAAGATCACAATAATACCATAACAACTAAAGGCATATGAAAACAATCAAAACTGGAGTGTGTTGTTCCTCTGAATGTGTTGGATATGATATCCTTATAGATCTACGATTGTTTCTTATACTAGAGATCCCTTCTACTACAATCACACTCAAAATAGTGATACATTTTTAAACATATATAAGTACATACCTATGACAACATCGAAAATTAGTGGCACCATTCGGCAACAACAAAAAACAATGACAAACCTTAAAACTTTAAAGGTGCTCCAACTTGTGATTTAAAGTTAGTTGTAGATGTGCTAGAGTAATGCGCACTAGGACAACCAAAAATTTAGTCCCAACACTTCACAGAAAATTTCACTGCAACTGGTACTGCAACTGACACTACAACTAGTGATGCAACTGGCATTGCAAGTGGTGTTTCAACTGGCACTTTAACTGGTGTTGAAAATGGCACTACAACTGGAACGAAGCAACTAGAATGAAGGAACTGACACTGCAAATGCAACTGGCACTGCATACCTAGGGTTTTATGAAGAAACCCTAATTTCTAAACTTCAAAAATTTGCAGATCTGATCTAGGTAAGAAATGTGTCCTACTTAGGTGACCTTCTTAGTAATTTCTCAATGATATTGACAATGGGGGAAACTGAGGATCTTCCTTCCAACGATTAGACTATTACAAAGGAAACCAACTTTGATACCATGTTGAAATTTTGCTATGCTCGTTTAACCATAGAAAATGTCACATCATTGTCACCCAACCATAGGAATTCACACATGCCACCCCCGAGCACATTAACCTTTGACAAAATTATTCCAAAAATCCATACTAGAACCGACAGATAAGCCCTAACTACTAGCTGCAACAACAACTCAAGAGAAGTAGAGCGCTCCTTCTCTAAGGGTAGTGCACAAGAGAGAGAGTCTCCATATCAACAAAACAAGTGCCATATACAACTGCAACAGTTGTAGTTACACTACTCTCTGAACCTTATGCCATACTTAGCAAGAATATCCCCAAAATGTTCACCAAGAACCACCAAGAGAATCACCAAGAATATCACCTGATAACACTAGATAGATACCAAGACTAAGAGATGAGCATACGCCCTTATTCCTCCTTACAGTTGCAATTACAGATGCAACTGCATATCTCCACAAGAATTGCGCTCTGACTGAGTATCCAAATGAGCTAAAATGTCCTCTATTTATATTAATCTGTCCAATGACTTTTCTGGCTAGGTCGACCTGACTTTCTGGTAATTATATTCTAATATTATTTATTTTTCTAGGCTGACTTGTCTTCTAAGGTTTTCACATATCTGTTTAATGGTTCTCTTACTTCTGGAATATTCTAATCTAAGTACAAAGGTTACACTTAGAGGTTAATACCTCCCACAACTACTAAAACATCAACAATATCCTCCTTCTAGTTGCAGGTGGAAAATTGGGAAGTTGGTGCCTCCAATGAATGTATTCTTTGATATATAAGAAAATCATTATGTGGTTTTCTCCCATTTNTTCTTTGAATGACTATTATGCTCTGTTTATTTATATTTCTTATGATATATTGATGATATACTACTGATGAAATTAATGATTACATATTGTGGTTAAAAAGTGATAATAAATTGTTCATACCAATTCACCCCCCTCTGAGTATTCCAACACATGCCAAGGAAAGTGCTTTGATGCCACTTTTATGCACCTGGTTATGTTATATTGAGCAAAAATAGGAATATTATATAAATTACCAACAGAACAACATAATATAGAGAATAACAAACCAAAATGATACATTTTATTGAAATGAGAGCAATGTTCACTTTCTCCTTTGAGGGGGAAACCTCAAGCCGAGCAACGCTCTACTATAATAATTCTCAAGGAAAATAATTATCATGCTCTCGACTCTTATTTATATTAAGTCTATCTACCAAAAGAAGAATCTAGAGGAATATATTTCTAGAAGTGGAAGATTACATTTGACTTGTTTACCTTATTAACTAGGCCTTATTTATTAATATCATCCTTTATTACATGGAAAATATATTATTCTACCTATGTGAGGGGTTAAGGAGGTTAAGTCCCTAACATAGATAACTCCTATATTTAAAGGATATATGAGGCTAACCACCTCACACCCACCCCCATGCAAAATCAATTAATTTTATATTTTATTAATTCCCTAATATTCATCACCTCACCCCATGGGCCATCCCACCATAATTTCCTTATTTTTTATTTTCCTTACTAAATAGTTCCCCCTTTTCCTCTTTTATATTATTATTTCAAGTTTCCCTCCAAAAGTGGGTAATATGAATTACAAATTAATTCAATTATGGGGTATCTTTAGGTTACCTTAGCTTAGTTTAGAATCTAGAAGGTATGGTTATTTGGGAGTAAGGATTATATACCTATACTATACACCCTTAATCATAAATATTAAATAAAGATCCCTATCCCTATTCCCACAACATAAATAACCATTCAATATATTATACAAAGAGGGAAACTACAAATCTTTTTCAAGATTTCACTAGTTATGAACCAAACCCATCTATTGGTAAGTTAAAAAAGATTTACCCTATACCTTGTGCATACAGACTCCCATGCACATCAAATAGATTGAAAATATTGTAAATCATAATTAAACTTCAAATGGTTTTTACCACCATTTATCCTCCATGGATCTTACTATCAAACTCCTACCTTGGAGATATCTCTAATGGTCCAAATCACATAACATAATCCTTCTAATGCCATTTATCCTCCATGGATCTTACTATCAAACTCCTACCTTGGAGATATCTCTAATGGTCCAAATCACATAACATAATCCTTCTAATGGTCCAAATCACATAACATAATCCTTATAAACTAAAATTAGTGAAACCATATGTAACATATACATAAGTCATGTATATCATTAAATGAAACTATGCTAGTTTAATTATGTTTCCATAACATATAGTTAGGCTTGCATAGTCTTCCTTTTTATGCAATTTGCTCCACCCCATAGTCTTATTGATGCTACAAACCTACCATAGTTCACACTTGTGTAATAACATTAGTAATCATTTATCATTATTTGATCAAATAACACCATCCAATAATAAAATATATTATTCATTAATCTATCATATCAGACAATCACATCATCATCATGGCATATAACTACTTAATTTAGCAAACAAGAATACAAATTATACAACATCATTAAAGATCATTCAACATGCTAAAAATATAGATACCTAGACATGTCTGTGCAAATAAACCAACAATCTATACCCACAAACACATTATCTAATCCACGCTTAACCTCTTAATCCTATAAAAAAAAAACATTACACGAGAAGAGACATTATAGAAAAAACCCACAATATCGTCTAAATTTTTTACTAAGCTAGGTTCGATGTTGTAATACCCAATAATATGGGCAACAAAGTGTAACAATGCATAATATGATTAAGAGAATGCAAATTGCAATAACAAAAGTCAAACAATGGCTTAGAAGGGTTTCTTAGTCATACACTAATGTTGTACACTTATTTTCTATTATACATATTTATAGTTATGCACAAGAAAGGAGACAATGGCCTAGTGCGACAAATTCTCTCTAAACAATAAAGAATAATATTTTATAATGAAGAAGTATGGTATGTTTTTATTATTTAAAATTGAAAGGTTAATGATGGTGGTTAAATCTACTTTATTGGATGTGCTAGTCATTCCCAAGGTTGGATGTGTTACTCAAGGTTATGATCTTCTCCAAGATGGACCTAATAATGAAGGCACCATATCAATCCACTCATAAGATACTCAATCTTGATGGCTAGTGGATATATTCTCCTTGATCCAAAACAAAGAATACTAATTTTGCTAAAATGACCTCAAATGGTAACATTTTAATATCAAAACAATATATAAGAAACATCTCATTTACAAGTGACATTGTACATTTAT
>JASDQU010198761.1:4300-18571 GCA_032191745.1 Picea mariana
TGGAGGTTTATGAAGTCTATGGATGGGCTTGAGGCTTCAGATTTCAAAAGGTCAGAGAAGCGCTTTTTGAATTCACCATGTTTAATTAGCTCAGTGAGGGGCATAGGGATCCTGATCTTTTGAATCTCATGCTCGAAATTAAAAGGGGATGTAGGCTTTGTAATTTCACTAATTTCAGGAACATGATTTTGGGCAATGGGAGAGAGAGGTTGGGCCTTCTTACCTCTATGGCTATCAGCTACCTCATCATCAGGCCTCTTTTCTCTAGTGGATGGCTCAAGGATATCAGGTGCTACTGCCCTTTTTTCGGATCTCACCTTATACCCGCCTCGGCCACCACCTGCTTTGTCTCCCTTGCTCAATTCATTTAGCTGACTGTTCATGAGGGATTCCTCGTATGCTGACTGGGTTAGATGAGGGAAAGGAGGAGTGACTTCTACAGAGTGAATTTTAGGTTCAGGCTCACCTGGTTCCCCTTCTTCTTCGTCAGCCACAAAATTGTTCTGGAAGGGAGCCTGAATTCTTTGGTCATCTCTGTCTCTTTCCTTCTCTCTATGCATAGTTGGGGGAGCAAAATTGTTTGGTCTTCTGAAACCTGCTCTGTTCTCATTGTTTTGAGGGCCCTTGTTCATTTGTTTCCTTTCTACCTTCAATCTCTCCATCTCTTCTTTTAGAAAGTTCATCACCTGGGCCAGCTCATTTACTTGAGGGTGGGGTAGTGACGGGCCAAAAATGTTGGAGTTAGAAATCGAGGCTTCTGATTTTCCCTTTCTTCTGTCTGTGTCGGCCTTGTTCCTCAGTCTGTCAGCTGCTAGTATATTGGATTCTACCTCTATAGCTGCATCTTGCATTTGAGCTAAGGAGGTATCTCTTCTTTCTCTTAATAAAAGACAGAAATCAGGGTCAAATGCACCAGCATATGAAATTTGGGCAGAGGCCTCTGAGGGCTTTATCTCTACAAGAATCTTGTTATACATTTTATTGAATCTTTTGGAGAAGTCAGAGATCGAATCTCCTTCCTGCTTATTCAGAGACCCAAACTTATTCATGTAATATATGTAATCTTTTCTATCTCCCCACTGCCTCAGAAAAACAACATCCAGGGCTTCGATTCCAGCAATAGATCCAGGGGCCAATCCCCTGAACCACTTCCTCACCTCACCATCCAAGCTCTGAACAAAGACTCTCATCCAGACATCTTCATTTTCAATGTTCAGATTATCTGCATAACTATAGAAAGAAGACAAGTGCTCTTTTGCAGTTATGTCCCCTTCCCCAGTGAACTTGGGCATGTACTTCAAGTAGTCTCCAGCAGGGAGAGGATTCATAGGATGAGGCAGGATTAAGGGATCATATCTAGCAGTGACTATGGCATCCATTCTATTCGGAGGGGGATTAACACCAGCCATAGGGATATTAGGTGGAGGAGAACTTGGAGGAGAAGGAGTGAAAACGAGAGATGTAGGAAAAGAGGTCCTCGGAAGAGATGACGGGGAAAACAGAGAGAAGTCTAAGGGACCTGAATGTGCAGTTGATTCTCTCTGTGTAGTAGTGACAATAAAAGGAGAGGTAGTGAAACCTTCTGCGGCCTGAGGTCTGTACTGAGGCACAAATTTCAGGGAGGGGGGAGTGACAAGGATCTCTCCCTCTGATACTGGACCAAGAGGAGAAAACTCAGCAGGAACACTCCCAAAATTTAGAAAATGGGAAACCTCAGAGGAAGGACGAATAGGAAGATGAGAATAAGAAAATGGAGTCCTTACAGAGGGAGGTGGGGAAATACCTGATTCAGATATGAAGCTTTCTTCTTGAGGAGCCTTTCCTCTTCTGAGAATCACCTCCGGATTTTCTTCAGTAGCAACTAGAGTCAGTTGTGGGTGGGACCGTGTGTGTCTACCGCCAAAAGCCACAACTAATCCAATGGGTTCGTCACAGTGGATTCGTCATAGTGGAGTCACCAGGTGCACAGTAGCAATCTTCGCGTTCTGATATCTGATGCACCTTCAGAATCAACTTAATCTTTGTCATTCAATCCCGGGGAAAATATTCAACTTCATCCCCGACAACGACGCTAGAAATGTTGGCTATCGGAAGTCACTCCTGGATTGATTGCAGGAGCAGAGCCCGACGCCCATCAGTTTAATGTCATGATTTGTTTTAAAGGGGTGATCAAATGGAGGGAAACTCAGAACAATACCGTCCCAACTCAGAAACTAGGCCGGGCATGCATGTCGAGTGAGGTCTTGATAAACTTCAAACAGTGAGTTGTAAGAAAGGGTGAGTAAGGGGGAAGACTTTCATGAGAAGAGTGCAAAGGTCTATCACAAACATCAAGTTCGTAACAGACTAGAGGAGAAAGCATTTGAACACAAAGTCTCTTTATATCCAAACAAAGAAAACCAGAGAATACAAAAATGTCACGACAAATCCTTTATCATAACATAACTGTGGCAATCCACGTGAATCGTTCAACTGTGAACTCTCCAGCATGAGATGAAAGATAGATAGAAAAGGGAGAACTGTTTGTTATAAACCAAGAAATCTCAAACACAGAGGCATAACCAGGAAACTAGAATATTTGCTAAAACTTTACAGTCGGGAGCTTCACTCTACCATCGATCGATACAAAAATGGAAAAAATGCCTACATATACTCAAAAAATCAATAGCAGCGGAACCAATAAATTGCATTGAAATCTTTGCGTCTGCATGGCTTCTGAGAATCTGCAGCTGCAATCTTTGAATGGTCGTGCAACTTATGGCAGACACGATTGATCTTCTGACAGTTTCATCGGTGAATTGACGTGCCTTTAATTCATTGCAGGGCGTCCCCATTATGGAGGAGACGATGTCTAACCACCACCACCGCTTCAATAACTGCTTTCTTGGGATCGAAGACAATCTGGCCAACTTAGCACTTTGGGATATGGAAGACTTCTCACACTAGCACCTGGGATAACTGAATGGCTTAAAGGACGGGTATGGAGGCCAATGCAGAGGATGGGGCGCATGACAGGAATGGTGGGGCCGAATTATGAGGGCGTGAAGGAAGTGGCGAGGTGTGAGAAGGGCAACAGAGGAGGGTGCATGGCGGAGGACAACAGGTGAAAGGGGGAAAGATGAGAGATCATGGACTCACTCTTTGGCGAGAGTCTGACGTGGAAAGGAACGAGACACATGGCAAGTAACGAGCGGATGTTGAGAAAAAGGGAGGACCATGCGGACCAAAGAGGAGAGGTGGATGGATGACACATGGAAGCAAGGGAAAAGCAGAAAAGAAGATGACATGGCAGGAGAAGGGTCCGTGCAGGCTAAACATAGAGAAGCTGAGAATGACAGGAGTGCATGAGCACCGTTGATCCAGGCATTGAGATCTCGACCATCGGAAAGCTGCATTCGCGATTCTGGACCCCCCCCCCTCCGCTTAAAGGTAGAAAGGCAGGGGGGGTCTGGAATTGTCTTCATTGCCATTGNAAGGTAGAAAGGCAGGGGGGTCTGGAATTGTCTTCATTGCCATTGATCTAGGTGCGTTGATCTGGGCCGTTGGAGAGGTGCGCCCCCGATTCTGGACCCCCCCCTCCGCTTAAAGGTAGAAAGGCAAGGGGGGTCTGGAATCCAATATGCGCAGTTGATCCAGGCGCTACGATCCTTGCCATCTAGACCTGCTCGTGACTTATTTTGGGCACATTATCATCCGAATTTTGGACAAGTGGGTTTTTAACCCATTCTTTCGCGTTCTAACCCCCCTACAAGAAATATCGCTAACACAAACCAAAGCCACTCATATCTCGGATCACATTCATCTGTGGTGACGGAGATGACGTCTCATCAAACTCAAACTTCCCGATCAGTCATTNTCCCGATCATTCATTGGTAGAGTGGTTCATGAAATCATTCATGAATGACTTCGGTTGTGACATCTCCATGGGTGGAGTTGTCACGAAAGAATAGGCCATTAGTCGTGCTCAATACCTTGACCTTGTTTACTCACAAATGGGTACTCTTTACGACTTACTCCTGATGCGCCTCGTCCTTCTACTTCCGCCACTTCAACTACTCTTGCTACTTGTCATGCGGCCGATGGTGTGATTGACACTTTCCATGCCCAACCGCATTTCGTCCAAACCTCTAGCAACAACCCCAAACCCATTTCTTCTAATGTTCAAAATGCTCCGTCTCCTACCCCTCCCACCAGCAAGACTTTTCAGGTAAATGCTATTCAATCTACGCCTGCTGGTAAAAACAAATCTAGAAAGGGAAAGGGTAAGAATAAGGAGGACAAAAATAATTAGCAAGCAGAGAGAACCAAAACACCACCTGTTGATGATAGGGATAAGTGCAAACCCAGATACCCTTGTCTTATTTGTGGTGATGATCACTACACTAAGGATTGTCCACGATGAGCCGATGTTACTAAGTTCCTTCAAGGGACCACGAAACCACCCACTCTGGACGTATTGTCACAACCCTTACATTCTCAACAACAGGCCCAATTGGTCATTCATGACCAACCATCCCCCTCCAATACATCCTATGTCTTAATGTGTACAAGAGATTCAAAGAAAAATGAGATCACACTTACCACTTGAGCAAAAGATTATTCTCCCTCCAAAGAGAAGGTTGATGCTATACCTCCTTTGTTGGTTCAACCATCTCCCTTGACTCCACCTACCAATGGTCCTCTTCATATTGAATGAACAAGCCTCAACACAGTTCTTCACCCTCCACCAAAGGGCGTCATTTGAAAATTGGCTTTCAATCCTCATGCCCATGCTGCCCAGAACTACAGTATTATTGAAGAGCTGTCCCAAGCACCATCCACGATGTCAGCCCTCGAATTCCTTCAAATTTGTCCTATACAACATAAGGCACTATTGAAAGCTATTGGTGGAATCAACCCTACTTATACGAATTTAATAATTTTTGACTTGGAAGATCACATTCCAAGGTTACCTCCTCAACTCTCATTCCAAATACAAGTTATTGTCTCTGACAAAAGCATTTGTAGAACTGTTATCGACAAGGGTGCCTCGACGTGTGTCATGTCTATTACTTGCTAGAAAGCCATTGAATCTCCTCCTTTGACTGAATCCCACAACACACTCAAAGCCTTTAATGGCTCTGGTTTTAAGCCTTACAGTGTCTTCCCTTCATTGCCAATTACGTTAGAAGGAAAAACGGTCTAAGTTGAAGTGGAAGTCTTTGATGCTCCTCTCGATTACAACCTTCTACTTGGCCGTAGCTGGATCAATTCCTTGTGAGAAGTTGTGTCGACTCTTTTCCATGTTGTGTGTTTCCCACATCAAGGAAAGGTAATTATATCAACCCATTAGCCTTCTTTAACTCAGATGCGTGTACTGACAACATACCGTTCATTGCCAAACCCCCCCCGAATATGAGAATGTCGGTGTGGGTATTCTTAAAGACTCCTCATTAATGGGTACCTTCCCCATCCCACCACCCAATGTTCCACATCCATCTTCACCCTGTGGTCTCCGTTGGTCCTTTTGTGAAATGGGGTATCAATTTCATGACATGTCACCCTCACTTGGACCGGAGGTATGAATATATTATTGCAACCATAGATTATTTTACGAAATGGGCCGAGGCGATGCCAACATTYGACAACACCAAAAAGACCGCAGAATTATTCATATTCAATCACATCATAGCTCATTTTGGTGTTCCTCAGGCTATCATCACCGATCACGGTAGCCACTTTAGAAAATTCATGATGTCCGAACTCATTGAAATGTTTGGTCTTTKCCATGAAAATTCAACACCCTATTACCCACAARCCAACGGCCAAGTTGAAGCAATTAACAAAGTCCTCATTACCATGCTTCGATGAATGATAGGGATTCACAAAATGAGTTTGCACATGATGTTGTTTTCATCATTGTGGGATTATCGGACATCCGTTAAGTCTTCTACCGAGTTTACACCATTCTAGTTAGTATATGGTGTAGAAGMCATCCTACCAATTGAATGTGAGATACCCTCCTTAAAACTAGCCGACGAACTCCTCCCAAACACCTCTGCCGAAGAAGAAYGTCTATTGTATTTCATGCAATTAGATGAAAATCATCGCGACACCAACCTTGTCATAAAATCCCAGAAGAAACGCGTCAAATCTCAATACGACAAACATGTCAAGCCTCACGTTTCTCCGAAGGTGATCTGGTTCTCCTTTACGAACAAGATCGAGATATGCTAGGAGAAAGAAAATTCAAAGCTATGTGGTGAGGTCCTTATATCATTAGATGAGTTTTGGAGAAAGGAACTTACGAGTTCGTGGACTATGATGGTATCCCTTTGAGAGAACCTAGAAATGGGTTGTACTTAAAGAAGTACTATGCCTAAAATCACCTGTGCATGAGTACATGTATTTTATTGTATCATACTTTTTGTGTGTTACTGTAGTATGATTTTTCATTATCTGTGCTCTGCCCTTATGTTATGTTGTGTTTGGTTTCCATATGTCGGAGTCTTCACTACCCCACATTGGCTTCATTGATGGTGCTAGCCGTAGTACTCAGAACCTTACTTCTGTTGCTTGGGCAATTTATGCCCCTACAAATGAACTTATCACTCTATGAGGTGTGTGTCTCGACCGTGTGACCAACAATATTGCAGAATATAGCATCGTTATCGAATTGTTGATTGATGCTATTTCGCTCGGTATCTGCCACTTGATTGTACGATTCGATTCGCAACTAGTAGTACTACAACTAAGTAATGTCTATGCTATTCAAAGTCCTACTTTATTATGGGTATATTTACGAATTCGCCTCTTGGAACGTTATTTTGATTATATTGAGTATCAACACATTCTTAGATGTCTAAATACATTAACTGATGTGTTAGCTAACTATGTATTAGACAGACATTTGGGCCATTTATAAACCAATCACATCACATGTATCACACAACACAAGATAAGCCGGTAGATGTCGTATATATGTATATAACAATCAAAAGTTTTTACAAAAAGTTTTTGTCCAAGGACCAAAATCTCAAAATATGAAGCTCATAGCTTCTACAAAGTAGCATCATGGGTGACGCTCATGATAACACATGACTTCCTGGGCCACCCTACGAAGCAGTCGACTAATAGACTCTGACACGTCCACAGTGTGGCGTTGATAACATCGAGGGATCTCCTCGATAGCCATATCTAGAATGTCAGCAGTCAACCCCTCCAAGTTTTGCTCCACTGCTTCATAGTCTTTTGCATCCCATTTTGCCGCTAGATCCACCTCTCCTCGCCAATGAATAGGAGATGTTATTGGTGGTCGATATGGCCCCACATCTTTGTCATCAAAAGGATATTTTTTGATTAGTCCTTAGACAAACATAAAAAACATTTTATATGATAAAAAATACAAAAACATTTAAAAGAACAAAATGTGTACTTATTACCTAGGTCACCCCACTGAGCATCCTCAGGTAGAGATAAATATGGATCTCCTTAGAAGTCCAATCCGATATAGGCATAGTCATCAACCATCAACATTTGTGGCCGTAACCAGTCAAAAAATGAATCATTGTGTTTGATGATAGGCCTAGCTACATGTCGGGCCATGAGGTTGCACCACCTCAGCATCCTCGGATCCTATGGGGCTGGTAAACCCCACTCAACTTGCAATATTAGCAATGGGACCCTCTCAAGAAAGAAGGACACCAAAAGTGATCCGTACCCAAACTACTTCAGGTTTCCCTTCCTGCATTTCGTCAATTGCTTCTTCATACTGCGGAGAACTACATCCGACCAGTTGAAGACTCGTGGCTCTGTGCAATCTATGGCATATTGGAAGTAGATCTGGAGAGCCATGTGTGGAGCTGTGCTTCTGGCCATGCATGCTATAGTGAACAAGATTGTTCGCAGGGTCAAATCTTAGAGCCCCCAAATAGAGACCTTACCCTTTCTTCTTTCTACCTCTGGAACGCAGTACTGACGACAATACTCACTCATAGGGAGTTCGCCACCTAGGCTATTGGTCAAGCTAGCATGGTACCCACGCCATGATAACCCTGTTAGAAAGTAGATATCCTTGATATCTAGGGTCAAGGTGTGGACTCCCATGTGAAAAAACTACTGGTCCACATCCCACATATGAACCAGGTACTCCAACAACCTGATTTGGGCCCTCATGCCTAGAATCCGGAAGAATTTCAAGAGCCCACAGTCTCGGAGGGTGGCAATGGTACCCAAGTAATTCATGCCAATGGCATCCTCCTCCTCATGTTCTCTTTCTCGCCACTCCAGCATCGTGATGGTCAAATGCATGCACAAGAACCATAAGAGAAGGGTCAACAACTCATTTCAAACCTTGGCATATTTTTTATTGAGAAAAAATCAATTTGAAATTTCATTTTTCAGCCCTCGCAGGTGCCCCTTTAGCACAGTGTGAGATTCTCATAGGTTCCCTTAAGGCCTCTTGCGAGAATCATGCATTCTCGCAGGTCCCATATGGCTAGCATGCGAGAATGTCTGGGTGCAAGTTTTGGCCCTAAAACAAACCCAAAACCTTGAAAATTGCCAATGAAAACAAAAACTAAACCATGGAAAAGATAGGAGAGCAAGAGTTTACCTTGTTGACGGAGACGGTTCACCAAATGGTCACCTATGCCTCCCATGATCGAGCAATGAAATTCGGGGGAAAATGAGGTGTTTTGGGCAAAGTTCTTCACAAAATCACAATGAAAATGGTAAACTCCCTTTTTTACCCATATTTATTTACATTTTACCCTTTTTGTTGATTTTTATATGGTTTTGTCCATCAAACCTAATGCCTAATATCCCTATGAGTGTGTCTTTTTGTAGATATAATGACTTTGAAGTCCACACAATGGGGTACGGATGTTTTTTCTTTTTTCGTCGCATGTACGACTGCTTTTTATGTTTTTTTGCAAAACTTCGAGCTCAGTCTTCGTTCGTTCTCGCGCTCAAAAATACATGAGAACATAACCGAGTATGCTTTTCCTGTCTTTTCATACTCGTCATGGTAACATGAAAATGAAGAACACAAAGGAGTATCCTTTAAGCTCTTTTCACAGTCCATAAAAACGAAAAGATTGTCGAGAGACCTTGTTCTGTTCATGCTCATAAAAGTATCTGAAAAAAATGTTCTATAGAAGATAGTTTATCACCTTTTTGGTCCTGTCAAACTATTTTATGAAAAAGGAACTGAGAGAGTTCTCTTTAAGTGTTTTTTAGACTCTCAAAACATGAAAAACCCTCGAGTTTTCTATCTTTGGTCTGATTAAAAAAACATCGAAAGACCCGTAATGGGACGGAGCCACTCCTTCCTAGGGTTCATTAAACATACTCCGAGAGAATCATCCGAAGGATGATCTTACATCAATAAGCATATGTTATCCTCCTCAAGCTTGTGTAAAAATAAAGAGGTACTCGCTAGAAATGGTGGGGGAAAATTTCAGAAAGGGATGTGTTTTCGTATTCATATTATTGGCAGTAAGTGTTGCTCTTGAACATGACACCCCCTATTCATTATTTGAAGTCAGTTTGGGAAATCCATTTGTCTCTCATTCGACTTGCTACAAGGTCATATCCTGGGTCATCTCCGAGTTAGTGCTGCCAAGTCCTTGGTCGTGTCATTCATATGTTCAAGAGAAGTTCATCCAAACCCACTATTGAGTCGGCCATCTGCAGTTGTCCATTCTTACCATGTTAGCCTTCCTTGTGTCCATTTCGACCTATATTCATACTCTGTTTCACCTTCAAAATCTGTTACTTATTTTGTGTCATTGATGGGGGATACATCAAGGCCCTCCTGTGATGAGTCCTGTTCCGTCGATTCCAACTCATTATCCAGAAACAAGACTTAAAAATTATTTGGTACCTTCGAAATTTCATGCCTCAATGGAAGGTTTCCTCGCTTTCGACAGTGGGTTTTCATTATTGACCCCTGATTGGGAGATTCTGTCGAATGTTCTACCTCAACTCATTTATTCACATTCGTTGGATTGTACTAGTGTACCTTGGGAGTCATTGGAATTAATGGTGATTTCTCTCGCGCTTGTTAATGGTTTCATCAATGACTGATAATCAAGTGGTTTCTACCATGTTTGACTTCAACACATGTAATCACATGGTTAGATTCATACTTTCAAGTGATGGGATTGAATACCCTGGGTCTCATCCTTTTGATCCAAGATGTGATGGAATATGTATAATTTGTAGACACATAGATCCACTTTGTATGTCACGTGGCTATGTCGTCCTAATTTGAGTCTTCTCGCATAGATCCACAGTGTATTCCTGGTGGCTATGCAGTATATCTGATGGAATGGATCCATGGTGTATGATTGGTGGCTATGACCTACGTTCATGATGTCATCCATATGTGATGTGAGTATGGGAATGCCTACCTCAGAACTGGTATTATATTCTACAGATGCTTGGTTGTTTGCAGGTTTTCGATTAGGTGCACTCCTATTTTCTGACACACACACGCAGTTTCCAAAGTATTTCGGCTATCACAGATTATGGCCTCATACTTTGGGGGGCATTCTGTTACACATGATTTTGGTCATTCTGGTGATGTCTCGACAGTGATGTATTCAGGCTCCCAACAAGGAATTTTTTTCTGAGAAAAAGTGGCTCTTGTCTCCTTCCCAAAACATATTTTTAGGGCGAGTTCATAGGCTGTCTATGGCCTAGGGTGTGAGAATCCCTCATTCTCACAGGCCACCCACACTTAGAGTGCGAACTTCTCGTAGTTTTCTCCACACACAAGGTGCAAACCTGTTTTTAAGCTTGGAAAGGTGAAGAGGTCTCGAGGGTTCTAGAAGGGAATCTTCTAGAAAATGAGTTGGCATTCATATGGTTGTCATTTTACTGATTTATCAGATTTGATGGGATCATCCTCGTCCATGTAACCATCTCTCCTTCTCCTATATATTGAAAGGTTTCTCATGGAAAAGGTTATGCAAGATTGAATGAAGAATTGTGTGAATAACCCTGCTTTGACAGAAGCTTGAAGGCTCTATTTGGTCTATCAAGAGGAATTGGATCTTGTTCATGCAAGTACAGAGCAAGTGTGTGTGTTGGAACCAAGGGTCATTGAAAGGAAGCTTGCAACATCAAGACAATCAGGTTGTATCTTCTACTTTCAATTAATATAATACAGTGGCATGTCCCTTTCCCGTAAAGTCACTCTTACTTTATTGTGTAATTCCTTGATCATATGCATAAGTTGACATTGAATATACTTCGCTATATTCACTTTGGTTGGATTGTGTTGTCTTGGACTTGACTTCATGAGAGAACCAGAGTGAAGCGGGAACAACAGAGACCTAAGGAAGCAATATAAAGGTATGTCACTTATTCCTTCCTATTACTAGATTCAATGATTACAACTTAGGGAAAGAGTCATGTCTTGTCCTGTTTTGTTCTAGATCTAGGTGGATCTAGGGAGATCTGTTAGTGTCCGCACCTACTTATTAGTCCGATAACAACAGTTACAAAATAAGATTAATTCCATTCAAAATCAAGTGGTAGAGCTTGAAATCTTCCAAGCCCAGGTGTTGGAAATACATACAAAGATAGAAAAAGAGCAACAGGGAGTGTTTTTAAAGCTGGAATTTATTCAAAATTACTTTCAGGAAACAAGTAAATCCTTAGAGAGAATTATGTTGAAAGAGAGAGAAGTGAAAGCAGCCAGAACAACTTTTCAAAAAGCAGTGGCTCTTTCAACAAAAGAGGAGGCTGGAGAGACTCAAAATTTATCTGTTTCAGAGCAGATTAAAGGTGATATAATACTCAAGGTATGGGAGGAAAACCTCGCAGAAAAAAAGAGAATAACCAGAGAGGTTAATGAAGAATGTCAAGGAATTTTTGACCTTTTAGAGAAAGCTTCATTGAACATTGGAAGAAACAACTATCTAGGGTTGTTAGGAGAAATTAACATTGTTAAGCATCAATTAAGATTCAAGGAGGATCTAGAAGAAATTCAGGTAGCGATCCCACAAATAAAGGTAATCAATGTCACTCAAATCGACAAATGGATAGTGATGTTGAACTTAAAGTTACAAACTATTAAGTTCACAAGAAAGATAATAAAATACCATTTGCTTGAACTACAGAGAAAGTTCTTCCTATTTGAGGAAAAAGATATTCCAGAAGCTCCCAGAGTTTTGATGCAGTTCCTGGGAAAATGTATTCGCTGTCTTAAAACAAAAGAAGGAAGTTAATCAAGTCAGACATGAAAGACTGTTATGGATATTTTTCATCATTGAAATAATAAAGAAGTTAAAATAGAAATGTAAATGGTTCAACATTGCTCATTCATGTAACCATTAGTTTTTGGAAGTTAGTTAATCACCAACGGGAAAAATGTTTGGTGGTCATGTATAAATATAATTTCACAAGATTGAGAAAATACTTTTGGTTTTTTGGGAGCTGATTGTATTAGAATTTTTCCAATTTACAATGATATAGATAATGTAGAAGAGATTTTGAATTTTGTCACCTTGAAGCTATGTGTTCCTTCACTTTGTTTTCAATATCTTTCAACATCTTTCATTCCATGTCTTTCTAATGAATTATCAACTATAGTTTAATTCAAAATTCTACTGTAGTTTGAATTTATTTGATCATCTAATCATTTGCAGTTTTTCCTCTGTGATTGCTATTAGCAGTTTCAATACCTGTAGGTCTGTTGGATGGTTATACCTTATACTTCATTAGAAATTTTGTTTTTCTCCTCTTCTTTTGTTATGATATGAGATTCTTTCATGATTAAAGCCTCATATTCTTCAATAGCATTACTTTGTTTTTATTTTAATATTCTCAAATTACTTCAAGTACAGGAAATGACCTTTACTGTTATTATGTTGTTATTTTGAGTTCCAAATTCCTTTTCTATTTTCATCCCACAAAACTGAAGCAACAAATTAAAAAAAAACTTTTTATAATTTAATAAAATTTTACTCCTCATGAATGTCCCAAGTAATAGACAACCCAACATAGAACCTGACCTACAGGATCAAACTAGCATTGCTTTGAACTTATTTAATACTATCCTACAAACAACAACTACCTGAGTTGAATTAGAACGTTCTTGGGCAGTTATTGAGAGAGAAATCAACATCCAAGAACAATGGGAAGCTAGACAGAGACAGTTGAGGAACCAACTCTGATTTACCCTTCACATTCATTTCTTACCCCTTAATTCTCATTATCTTTTCGGATGCCTTGATGATATACTTTCTAAGAGCCTTAAAGTATAAACTCATGAACAACAGGTCTCATGGCCGCAAGAGTCTAGCACTATGGTGAATGTTGCGACTGGTGGTCTGTTGAGGCAATCAACAACGCCGTTGGTGCTTCCTTTTTTATACTTGATGTTGAGGTGGAATTGCTGCAAAATATGTGGAGCACTTTTGATGGTGGTCATTCTACAATTTTCCTTATGTCTGCATGAACTGCAGTGGCTTATGATCAGTGTGGATGAATGTTTCCCTCCCAAGAATGTTAAGCCCTAATATTGGCTCATTACCCCTTAGTTGGGGTATATTATATTAGTCATGTTATTTTATTTATGTCGGCTTTAGGCCATTAGTTGTAATTATACCTCCTAGTCTCCTATATATACCAAGAAGACATTTTCATTTTGAATCATCTTGTACTTGAAAATTTAAGTGGGGTAAAAGGAGGTTGCCCCATCGAAGAGGCTTGTTATCTGAAAGTATATCTTTTTCAAGGCGTTGAGTACTTTTCCTGAGGTTTTTATATGCTATATTGATGTTTGGTTCTTAACATATGGTATCAGAACTCAAGGTCTTGGGGTTTCGTTGCTACATCTGAGACACTGTGGAATTTTCACTATAAATGTTTTTCTACAACGTTTCAGAAGGAAATGCTTGGAGGGTATTTAGAATATGGATCAAAGTATGTTGGGTTCAAAATTCAGCTTCTGAGGCATTATACTTTCGGAGATACAGCCCGTACAAGATAGGGTTCTAGAATCATCCTGAAATGAGTCATTGAAGAATTTTTGCTATAAAAAAATTTTTGTAATGTTTCAGACCCTGAAATCTAGAGGCCATTTACAGAAATTAGTAAGGTATCTGTGGTTAAAATTTCAGCTTCTGGGTCATCTTAAATTTGTAGATACACCTTGTGTAAGATAGGGTATCTGACTAGTCCTATTGACTAGTCTCAAGAAGGTGTTCTAGGTAAAACAATCATAAATTCTTTCTAGAGTATCCAAATTGAGTGGGAATGGTTGCATTGGATCGTGGA
>JASDQU010198762.1:12538-24381 GCA_032191745.1 Picea mariana
CTCTTTATACAGCATTACAGATGACTTGGCCAAACTTTTGTATGGTGTTATCCATCTAGATCAAGAACGTTGGAAATGGTGGCAATGGAGAAAAAAATCTCGTCAAGGGTATAATGCTTAGACACAATTTGTGGCAGAGCTTTATGAACGCTTTGACATTGAAACCAACCATTTGGGTCGTTTGACAAAGCTGAAACAATTAGGAACAGTGGAAGACTTTATAGCTTCCTTTGAGCGCCTGGCTTTTAGAACAGAGGGCATGTCTGATGCCTTTTTCCGAGAGTGTTTTATCAACAACCTCAAGGATGAAATTCGGGCCCATGTCCTCATGGCTCAGCCTGAGAGTTGGGTGGAGGATACCAAAAGAGCTAAAGAAGCACAACAGATTGTATCTTCTCAAAATCGTAAACCCTACTTCATCCCTTGCCCTAAACCAGTAAATCCCACTACTCCCTCTGCTCCACTAAAGATTCAAAAATTGACCCAGGCTGAAATGGTTGAATGCCAACCCAAAGGCCTTTGTTATAATTGTGATGACAAATATTTCTTGGGCCATAAGTGTAAAGAAAAAATTTGTTTTATGGCCATCTCCGAGGATATTTTAGAAGAAGATGAAGAAACTCCCTCTATGTCTGAATCACATGAATCCACTAAGATAACCCCTCCCTCATACCCTCCTGAAGTAGAACTAGTCATTTCCCTCAATGCTCTCACTGGCTTCTCCACTCCCCAAACCCTCAAGCTAATCGATTACATCAAGCATCAGAAGGTCATCATTATGGTTGATAGTGGTAGAACCCATAATTTTATTCATCGTCACATTTCCCAAGAAACTCATTGCGACATCCATGACGTCAATAATTTCCAAATCACGATTGCCATTGGTGGTTCCATGAAATGTGGAGGGCGTTGTGAAAATGTGCATCTCCAAATTGGTGACTACCACTTGAAATCCCATATGTTTGCTATCAACATGGGAGGTTGCGACATTGTGTTGGGTACAGACTGGCTAAGGACTTTGGGTTCCATTCTCATGGATTTTAAAGACTTAACCATGCAATTCNGACCAGGAGGGCCACCAATATAAGTTCCAAGGCATCACCACCAGTTCACCTGAGATCATTAGTTCCCATTGCATGGAAAATCTACTCAAAAAGGGTCATTCTAGTGTTATTGCCCAATTCCATGCCATACAAGCAACAGAGACACCCTCCGTACCACAAGACCTCCAAGCCATCCTTTCTAAACATCAATTGGTCTTTTCCACTCCCCAAGGCCTCCCTCCTTCCCATGGTATTCATGATCATTCCATTTCCCTTGTACCAGGAAGCCTTCCTCCCAATATCCATTCATATCGTCACCCCTTTTCCCAAAAAAATGAAATTGATAAAATGGTCTAGGAACTCCTTAATGCAGGTGTTATCTGCCCTAGTACGAGCCCCTATTCATCTCCTGTGGTCATGGTCCTAAAGGAAGAAGGTTCTTGGCGAATGTGTCCTAACTTTCGTGCCCTCAACAAACTCACCATCAAAGACAAATTCCCCATTCCTACCGTTGATGACCTCTTGAATGAATTGAGTGGTGCCCAATTCTTCACTAAACTGGATCTTCATTCGGGCTACCACTAGATATGTATGAAAGAGGCAGATATTCCCAAGACTGCCTTTAGAACTCATGAGGGCCACTATGAGTTTTTGGTCATGCCCTTTGGCTTGTTTAATGCCCCCTCCACCTTCCAAAGCCTCATGAATCATGTCTTCCATCCTTTTCTCTGCCATTTTTTCTTAGTTTTCTTTGATGATATCCTCATCTATAGAAAAACCTAGACAAACCATCTTGATCATGTGGATTGAGTTCTCCATCTACTCTCTCAGCACCAACTTTTCTTGAAACAGTCTAAATGTGTTTTTCGCACCTCAAAAGTAGAATACTTGGGTCATCTGGTTGGCAAAGATGGCGTCAGGGTGGATCCTAAAAGGATTGAAGCTATGCAAGAATGGCCTCACCCAAAGACTCTTAAGAGCTTGCGTGTATTTCTAGGCTTAACAGGGTATTATCGCAAGTTTGTTAAGAATTATGGGAAGATTGCAACACCTCTCACTGCTCTCCTCAAAAAGAACTCTTTCACTTGGACTCCAGCCACTACTCAAGCTTTTCAAACCTTGAATATGGCCATGTGCACCACTCCAGTCCTCACCCTTCCCAATTTCACAAAGACCTTTGTGTTGGAATGTGATGCCTCAGGGAAAGGAATTGGTGTTGTCCTTATGCAAGAGGGTCGACCTTTGGCCTTTACCAACAAGCAACTATCTAAAATAAATATGGGCAAATCCATCTATGAAAAGGAAATCTTGGCTATTTTGCATGTCGTGGATCTATGGCGTCCTTATCTATTGGGGTAACGGTTCCAAATTAAGATAGACCATCAAAGCCTCAATTATTTTCTGGAACAATGCATTTCCTCCCCAGAACAACAAAAATGGGTGACTAAACTCTTTGGATATGATTATGAGATCACTTATAAGAAAGACAAAGACAATGTGGTTGTGGATGCACTTTCCCGAAAATATGAAGATGAAGGATCTCTTTTTTCTCTTTCATTCATTGTACCAAATTGACTCCAAGCCATTCTCCAGGAATGGCTACAAGATCCCAAAAGTTCGCAGTTGATCCGGCAATTGCAGTCCAATGCTCCAGCTTCCCTAGGGTACTCTTAGCTCCATGAGGAACTTCGATACAAAGGCCATTTGTATTTAAGTAAACAATCAAAGCTTAAATCCACGGTACTTTCTGAGCTTCATGCTACACCCACAGCAGGGCACTCCGGGTTCACCAAAACCTATGACAGGGTCAAACGTTCCTTTTTCTAGGATGGTATGAAACATGACATTTGTAATTTTGTAGCTAAATGTGACATGTGTCAATGCAACAAGGGAGAAACAGTCAAATCATCGAGCACACTACAACTGCTCCTGATTCCACCTGCTATTTGGAAGGATATCTCTATGGATATTTTATTACTGGCTTACCCAAATCGGGAAATAAATCCATCATCATGGTGGTTGTTGATCACCTTTCCTAGTATGCTCATTTCTGTGCTCTTCAAAACCCGTTTACAACATCCACAGTGGCTCAAATCTTCATGGATCAGGTCTTGAAGCTTCATGGCATGCCGCACTCTATTGTTTCTGATCGCAACCCAACTTTCACAAGCAATTTTTTGCAAGAACTGTTCAAGATACAAGGCACAGAATTGCATCTCAACACAACTTATCATCCCCAGACTGATGGCCAAAAGGAAGTTGTCAACAAGTGTTTGGAAACATATTTGAGGTGTTTCACCTCGGAAAAGAAAATTCAGTGGGATCAATGGTTACCCCTAGCTGAATGGTGGTACAACACTTCATACCATACAACTACATGCATGACTCCTTTTGAAGCAGTATATGGACAGAAGCACCTTCAGTTCTCTCATACTTACCGAGTGCCTTGAAGGTCCAGGCGGTTGACCTGACACTTACTTCTTGAGAGGCCATTCTCCGTACCCTCAAAGAGAATTTGGTCATGGCACAGAATCGCATGAAGCAACAAGCAGATCAAGGTCGCTCTGAACGTTAATTTGCAAAAGGGGATCAGGTGTTTCTTCGACTACAACCTTACAAGCAAACTTCCCTCAAGGCCAAGCATTTTCAGAAGCTAGTGCCAAAATTTTATGGTCCTTATACTGTGCTCAAGCATGTGGGACAAGTCGCCTATCAGTTAGCTTTGCCCAGCCATTCAAAGCTACATCCTGTTTTTCATGTTTCATGCTTAAAGAAGGTAATTGGAGCTAAGCGCCAAATTCAAACCAACCTTCCAGAGTTAGCTGAAGAAGGATCCATTTGGCTACAACCATAAGTACTTTTGGACCAACGTGAGTGTTGCCTAGGTCAGAGAACCATCAAGGAAGTGCTAGTCCAGTGGAAAGATACAACTCCAGCAGACGCCACTTGGGAACCAACTACCATTCTGCAGCAATTTCCTCATCTCAAGCCTTGAGGACAAGGCTGTTTTTAAGGGGGCGGACATGTTAGGGTCCTAACCCGCACATAGGTAGAACAATATATTCAGATGTAATAAAGGTCAATATTAATAAGGCCTTTCAATAAAATAGAATAAGGTGGATGTAAGAATACCTAATAGAATCTTCCGCTTCTAGAAGGATCTTCCTCTAGATGCTTATTTTTAGGATAAATAGGAGTCGAGGGTATGAAAACCCTATCTTGGAGATTAATGTAATAGATCTCTGCTCAACTGGAGGTTTCCCCCTCGACTGCCCATGAACATTGCTTTCAGATTCAAAGTGTTATTTATGTTGTTATTCTTATATCATTTCAGTGTTATTGTGGTGAATGTTCTGGTTATATTGTTTTTATTATGCCATTACTAGCATTTTATTTATGTTCTGCATACATTTTATATATGGTATATTACACCTACAACAGTGCCCTGACCAACGCCAGTTCCAATGGAAGCAATCCCTAGAGATAATCCAGCAGCAATAACAAAAGCAACAGAAATTAAGGGATCCATGGATACATTTTATTATTTATTCATGAGAATCTCCACCTCTGCAACTTGCAACTTTCATTTTTTCAATAGATGTCCCTTGCTCATTCATGGATGTGAATTCTTCTTCAAGAACTAGATATTATGTAACATTGTAATTAAATTTATTTGATTTTAGTTTGATTTAAATAATAAAAAAATAAATTCTATATATAATTACTTTGATTTTTCCATTTGAAATATGTGTTAAGTGGTTTTCTTGCTTAATTGTTTTGGAAGTTGGCCAGGAAGTTTTCGAAATACAGGTTACCTTTTAACACGTTTTGTCATAAGTGTTTTGTTTGATCTATGTGGGCTGGATATCTTTCCAAGGATGGTTATCTACTCTCCTATTTGTTTTGTGATGGATTTCGTATAGTAATATTTTAGAGGGTCTCAACGATATGCCACGTGCACTCTGCAATCCGGACTAGGGTTTCGGGTTTTAGCTGAACTGCTACACTCCCAGCCCAGCTGGGGCCATGAATCAGAAGGAAGGAGGGCCAAATGGCACCTCCTACAGCCAAGCCATCGCGAACGGAAGCATCAGCGAGGGGTTTAAGCGGTTGCCATTTGAGCCTCCGCCAAACTTGCGAGCAACAATTATCATGGAAGGAACCTTCAAGGATCAAGAGATGGACATCGACCCAGAAAATGTAGCCGCCCCTACTATAGCGTCAATACCTTGGCTCCCTGGAAAATGCATTCCTCAAGTGCCGCAAGCCCCGAAGTACATTGTCAAATCTCCTTGTATAGAAGAGCAAAAACAGTATATGAGAGACCATGCCCTCGTAGGGAAATTCCTAGGGTTATGGCCATCAGAGAGGGATCTAATCAAATGGATACAGTATTGGTGGAAGCCAAAAGGGAACTGTGAATTACAACTGGGCTCCAAGGGATTTTTTACAATCATACTGCACAATCTCGAGGACCGCACTCACATCTTTGATGGGGGACCTTACTTTTTTAACTTAGCAGGACGCTTCTTAAGATTCTGGACCGAGAAGTTCAGCCCTAAAAAGGAAGATTTTTCCCACGCTCCGGTGTGTATCCGACTGTACTCTCTCCCCCAAGAGTTCTGGCTGGAATAGGTCTTGGCCGGTATAGGCAATACCATTGGAATATATGTAAATTATTTATAAGATACCAAATAGAGGCGATACACCTCTTATGTGCGCATTTGTGTATACCTGAATATAGCAAAACCACTGTCGGGAACCATCATTCTCGAGTACCAGGACGAAGACTGGATCCAGACCATCGACTATGAACACATTCCTTTCAGGTGTCGTAAATGCCATGAACATGGGCATATGTTCAGAGAATGCCCCCTCAACGCGGCTCACAAAGAAGGGAACCCAGAAGGCGGAAAAGATAAGGACGACTTCGTTCAACCAGGAGGGAAAATAAGACAAGCAGGGCGAAAGTAGAAAAATAAAGTAAGTAGAGATCCCTCTACTAGTAACAAATTTGAAATATTACAAGATCAACCAGAGGACCCCTCAACCAAGATAAATCCTAGTGAGCTCCCTGTGGATAACCCCTCCCATTCTAGGGGACAGGAGGAAGAACGACCACCACAGGGGAAGGAAGCCAATCACCCCCCACAAATCACAGCAGGGGATCTGCAAGATCTCTTGGAGATTGAGGACGGTGACACCGATATGGAAATAGAAGAGAAAGATCTAGTCGGGGTGGACCTGGATCACCTCGAACACACCTACAGGCAGCAAAAATTGTACACTATACCCCGGGACCAATTACGAAAAGTACATAAGGTTTTTCTCAACTCCTTCGCCAGCTCCACAGTGCGATCTAGTAAGGGCTTGGGGATACAGAGAAATCAATCAAAGAACCAGAGTAAAACCCAGAAAGATGACAAGAAAAGAGGCCGAAAGTCTACTAACAAACTCATACATGAAATAGGCCATTTTATGGTCAATTCAAGGCAAATCCACCTCATCTCAGACAGTTTTCCTCCCCTCCCTACCCCCCCATCATCATGAAGATTATCTCTTGGAATATTAGGGGCCTCAACGGACGTAGCAAGCAAAAATTGCTACGAGATCTGATCTTTGTAGAGAAATCGGACATAGTACTACTTCAGGAAACAAAATGCTCAACTGAAGACATTGATAAGCTACTCCCCTATTGTTGGAAGCAAGGGGAAGCAATGTCAACCACAACTACAGGCACAGCTGGAGGATTGGCTATTATATGGAACCCCAACACAGTGTTGCTTGAGAATTTTATTACCACTTAATGGTCTATTATGGCAGATTACAGGCTTATAGGATCAAATAAGCCCAGACACCTGACTAATGTCTATGGCCCAGCCAACCCAAGGGACAAACAGGCCTTCCTCAGGAGTCTGGAATACCTCTCCAACTTGACTAGATACAATCGCTGGACCATAGGGGGCGATTACAACCTCATTCAAAATCTGGAGGAAAAAAAAGGGGGTTCACATCGCCTAGATCAAGACACTAATGATTTCAACAGCCTCATAGATAAACTCAATCTGATCGACCTGGAAGCTATCAATGGCACTTTCACCTGGACAAATAGAAGAACTAGATCACACCAAATTGCTTGCAAACTTGATCGATTCCTAATATTTGATTCCCTTATGCTGGAGGGAATATCTATGGAGGCAAGTATTCTGAACATTCATGGCTCAGATCACTGGCCCATTCAGCTGTGGATGGAAGTGTCGGCGTCACCGGGGAAAAAACCATTCTAGTTCAAACAATTCTGGCTCAACCATCCAGACTTCCAAGCTAAGATCCAGGATTGGTGGAGGCAGGCAGAGGTTACCCATGGCTCCAATATGTTCAGATTTCAACAGAAGTTAAAAAACCTTAAACAACTCATCAAAACCTGGAACAAGCAAACCTTTGGCAACATATTTGACTCTCAAAGGCAGTTGTCAGAGTAGATGAAGACGATTCAAACCCAGATCCGACTGCAAGGGTTAACGAATGAGCTGAAATCCTAGGAAGCAATAACTACTCAACAATTGGAGGCCAGAAAAGCACAGGAAGAGATTCTATGGAAACAAAAATCGTGAATCCAGTGGCTCAATGAGGGGGACCGCAACACCAAGTTCTTCCATAGATCCGTCATGCAACGCTACGATACCAATATAATCACGCACTTAATTTCCACCACTAGTGAGCCAATTCATTCCCATGAAGACCTGGAAGCAACACTGATACATTATTATAAAGACCTCCTCACGAAACCTTCTCCAAACAGATCGGAAGCCATAGCTAAGGTAACGCAACATGTGCCTGCCCTCATCACCAAGGAGCAAAACTCAGCTCTACTTCGGCCCATCACAATCGAGGAGGTAGATCAGGATTTGCAAGACACTCCAAGAGGCAAGGCACCCGGCCTGGATGGATTCACTAGCGATTTTTTCCACCACTGTTGGCCGATAATCTGGGTAGAGGTCTGGAAATTATTGAAGACTCATGTTCTACTGGACAGTTCCTTTAAGCTCTCAACGCTACCTTCCTTACTCTCATTCCCAAAGAGGGGCAGGCTCACCATCCTAAGCAATTCATACCTATATCCCTTTGCAACATCATTTATAAACTTCTAACAAAGGTGATAGCCCAAAGACTCAAACCCATTCTGCCTACTATCATCTCCCCGGAACAATCTGGCTACATAGAGGGAAGAAAAATCCTAGACAACATTATTCTTGTTCATGAGGTGATTCACTCTCTGTAGAAAACCAAATTTCCAGGTATGCTCCTTAAATTATATCTCTCTAAAGCCTTTAATAAGATAAGTTGGGACTATATGAGGTAACTGCTCCTCGCCTTTAGCTTTGACAAACTTTGGGTGACGTGGATCTTGAACCTTACCTCTACTGTTTTTTTCTCTATCCTTATTAATGGCGTCCCCTCTCGTCCCTTTACCCCTTCAAGAGGAATTAGACAGGGAGACCCTCTTTCCCCCTTCCTCTTCATTATAATGGCATAAGGTCTTAGTCGATGCATTCAAGCGGCAGTTGCAAACAACACTCTGGCAGATCTACCGTTGCATGGCATCTCCCCTCCTATTTTGCATAGCCAATTTTTGGATGACACGCTCCTGATGGGCACCCCAACGGTGTGGGAAGCAAACTCCATTCTCCAGATCCTCCAGACCTTCTCTGAAGCGTCAGGTCTAGACTGCAACAAATACAAGTCCCTAATCTTTTTCTTTAATACTCCCCCCCCTATTCAGTGCCATATCTCTGATCTTTTAGGTTTCCAAAGAAGCTCCCTTCCGTCCAAATACCTTGGTATCCCTTTGATCAATAACGCCCTTCGGAACTCCTCTTGGGAGCATTTGCTCTCTTCTTTTACTAAGAAGCTCTCATCCTAGACCCTCAGGGTTCTTAACTTTCCAACCCATCTCACTCTCCTCCGAGTTGTTCTCCAGGCCCTTCCCACCTACATCTTCTCGGTGCTGGCTGCTCCTAACTTTGTACTCTCAACTATTAAAATCTTATAGAGGAACTTCCTATGGCAAGGTCTCAACACAGGGAAGAAAATAACGCTTGCCAGCTGGGACAAACTCTGTCAGCCCAAAGCGCAAGGAGGCCTTGGCTTACGAGATCCTACCATCATGAACAAAGTCCTCAGTGCCAAAATATGGTGGCGATGGCTTAAGAAAGCCAAGGACCTCTGGGCACGATTATGGAGGAAGAAATATGCACCCGAGGTAGCAGAAAAAAATATCATACGCGGAAATGGTGACACACCAGGGTCTTTAATTTGGGCAGTGGCTAAGCAGAATAGATAGCTTGTCACCCAGCATGCCTTATGGGAAATTAGGAACGGGAAAATAGCCTTATTCTAGAAATATTCCTGGCAACAATGGCCAATTCTGACCATGAGGATTGGGCTGAGCACATCAGCACCCAAGCCACACAAGCGGGCCTGACAAAAGTAGCGGACTATTGGCTAGATGACCCTCAAGATAACACTTGGTGGCATATGCATCTTGATAGGGAAAGCATGAACCTAGATGGCCACGTGGATCTGGGCCCCTACCAGAACGAAATGCTCAAACGAAAAATCCCCAAGCTCACGGGAGAGGATATTCTCTGATGGGGATACTGGCCAAGAGGCACATATGGCATACGATAAGCTTACCACATCAAGATCCAATCGAACCTGGCACCTACATGGGATGTTTGGCGCAAGATCTGGAACCTTAGACATTGGCCTAAAATCACCCTCTTCCTCTGGCTTGTGGTCCACTCAAGTATACTAACCTGGGACAACCTTTCCAAAAGAGGCTTTGTGGGGCCTTCTATATGCATACTCTGTGGGGAGACAACTGAAACCATGAATCACCTCCTCACTTCTTGCCCGTACACCACACAAATTTGGGACCAAAGTGCGTTCATCATGTGCACCTCAGATTGTGTTCGAGACAACATCGTCGACACTATCACAAAATGGAGGGATCGAGTGTTTCATTCTCCCCTACTCAATCGTATCTGACAATTGCTTCATGGTTTCATCCTTTGGCAGGTATGGAAGGAAATAAATAGAAGACTCTTCAAAAATGTTTTCCTCCCATGGCAACACTACTGGAATCACTGCCGCCTCAACATTCTGGAAACTCTCAACCTCCAACCTTGGAATGAAACAGACCTGACCAATAATCCCTCAGAAATTCTGATCCTTAAGAATTGGCTACCTCTCCTTTCCCCTCACCCCCTTATCCTCTCTGCCCCTCCCCCTACCATCAGTCCCTCCTCTTGGTCAGTCCCTCTGGTTGACTTCATCAAACTCAATTTTGATGGGGCCTCCAAAGGCAATCCAGGAGCTGCGGGTTATGGAGTTGTTTTCCGCAATCACCATGGGCACTTCATTCTCATTAATGCAGGCTCCCTTGGTCACACCACAAACAATGTGGTGGAACTCTGGGCACTCACTCGGGGGATGCAACTCACCATGGATCACAACTTCACCTAGCTGATTGTAGAGGGCGACTCCCAAATCATCGTCAATCTCCTCGACAGACTTTTAAAAGGAGCAGATCCTGAAAAAATTTCACCCAGCTGGAGACTCTCGCATGGGCTAAAGACCATCACAAACTTACTGCAAACCAATTAGGTAGTCATACCTACTCACGTCAGAAGGAGTGTGAATCAGGTAGCAGATGACTTGGATAATCTAGGGGTCAATTGGGATGGACCGAAAATCCTCTGCAACACTTCCCTCACTCCAGATCACCCTATCCTTCAGCAATTTATCCGCAGAGCTGCGGAAGTGGACAAACACCCGGATGGGGTGCTAGGGCCAGCCACTTGGCACACAGAGGAGGTGCGGAGGAGCCAGCAAGGCATCGATTCATGTTCTCGGCTCGTGCTAACAGCTGTCGACTCCCTCCTGCAATAAATTGTATTTACGTCGATCGCAGGGGCATTTACTCGGGCTCCTTCGACCGCTATTTCACTGGGTGCAATGTCTCTGTTTGTTTACGTTACCATCCCACGGCTCCGACCTGGTTCTGATTGTTTTCTCATGGTGCTTATGACCCCCCGCCCACTCCAAGTCCTCCCCCTTGGTCTGGCAGACCACTCCCACTTACCGGGCCAAACCATGCCGCGACAACGAGGTAGACCCCAAAGGGGTTCTCCCTGGCATCCTCGATGGCCTCGCGCTTCGGCCTCTCCTCCTGGTTCGCCTTCAAATCTCTCCTCGCCGCTCTTGCTACCTAAGATCGCCATTCATAATCCCTCCACTGCACCTGTCCCACGCTTCGAATGCCTAGCCTTAATTGACACCAGGTCGAGCCCTTCACGGCACCACCTCACAGCTCTTTCAACCTCCAGGCACTCCATTCCTCCCCCTCTGCCGAATATTTCTTCCTCGAAATTGCCCACGAGGATTCCTTCTCATGGTCGAGCCGCTCGTAACAAGGCACCGATGTCCTCTAACTCAGAGCCGGACTTGCAGTGGCAAGAAAACTTCACCATCCTTTACGACTTAGTCTTCGAACTCCGTCAGGGAGTGGAGGACCTCCATTTTTGGTTACATCTTGTGGATGGGAGGCTCTCAACCCTCCTCCAGCTTCTTTCCACTTACCAAGAAGCCTCTCCCGCAACTTCAGAAGAAGTGCCCTCCACTGCAAGTGACAACAAGAGTTTCAGGAAGCAGAGTGCAGCAGAGGTCGTCGAGGAGCTAGCTTGGCAGGAGGTCAAGGAAGCGATCATGGCCATCAGTAAGCAGGTGAAAATTCTG
>JASDQU010198763.1:8376-19376 GCA_032191745.1 Picea mariana
GAGCACCACCGCTCATACAGCCCTCAACATAGGTATGTGTCATATCTTCCGATGGAATAGAAATTGGAGATACCATTCCTCCCACCGAGGCTTCTTCACTCCCTGACATCCCACTAGTCGAAAAAAACCTACCTCAGGAATCTCCTGAGAACTCTCCAACACCACTTGTTCTATAAGTCCCTCTCCCCTAAGGTCACATCCTAGTTTGGTAGACAGTCCCCCAAGCCATTACACAAATCCCCTTCTTCTAACCCCCACTGGGTGTACAAGATTTCCAGGTAGCCGTAACACTTACCCTTCCTAACATTGTGTTGCTATTCTAGTTTGGTATCTACACCCACCTGAGATGGTCCCTCAACCATCCCTCCCTCCCGAAACCAAGGGAATCCCAATGTAGATCCCAGTCTTAACTCCAATAGAACCACCCTCCCCCCCACTAACCAGCACCACCGCTATAGTTGGGGGTAGAAGGAAGAAGAAATATCCCACCACTCGACTTGCCCCCCAGTTCAACCTCCTTGCGCACTATGTAATAAAGAAGGACACCCCACCAATAGATGTACCTCTCTCCCCAAGCTATGCAATTTAATTCAACTCCCTTGAGCAAACACACCGCTCGTCGCTTCATCCAACACACCTAGTACTTCCACCACGTCCCCTACTATAGGTAGAAAAGGGATGCAAACCATATTTGCATGTGCTATTTGTTTCGAGTATGACCATTACACCCACCATTTACCTGCACTACCTCAGTTCCAATAGATGTTAACGACAGTATGCCAAATCTTTTAGAAATAACCCCCTCCATCCACATCATCAAGAACTCGAGTCACTGAAATCCATTATGTCAAAACCTCAATAAATGAATGAATGATATTCCCTTTCTCGCTTTGTGAATCACTTGATCATTTCACATACCAATTTCCTATGATCATTGAATACATGCATCGCCAACTGGCCCTTATTCAAAATCCTACAGCCACCCCACTTCCTGTGACCCCAGTGATTACCCCTACTCCATCTCCAGATATTTTTAACATTATCTCCCCTGAGCCTGAGGCACTCCCCACTCCTCCATGGTTCCTGGCAACCTATATGAGGATTTTCTCCCAAATCCCCCTAATTCTCTGGTTCACTTCCCCACAGAAATATTATGGCCGACCATAGTTTTTAACCCATAGTATCTTGATATTTGGTTAATGTCAAGTGAACCGTCGCAAACTCCTTGCACCACCCCCTCTCCATATTCACCACCAGAAGACAATCACAGGGTGACAACCACAAATGTCACTCCCCTGGATCCCTTATATTCTCGCATTTTCCATTGTGATGAAGATATCCTCGAGTAATTAACTTCACCTGATTTCCCATGGAATGCGCTCGATCACAGAGAACTCTTTCTCTCATAAGAATAATTTGAACCCCCCCACCAAGACTCCATATACACAATCAAAACCAAATATTTTATTCCATCCGGGCATATAGACTGGTTCAACAACCCTATCCTGACCCCCGATGCTTTTGAAGAAGGCAATATGGCCAGTATTCCCCCCACTGTCAAAATCGATATTTCCATCAAAGCTGGAATCGTAGAAGACATCACCATTGGTGTTACATGCTCTCTTAAAGAACTCACAACTTACAAAGCTCTTTTCCAGGAATACCGGGACATTTTTTCCTGGTCATACACAGAGATTCCTGACCTCGATCCTTCTATTGTTGAACATCATATAGACACATGGCCTAATGTCACACTTGTGCGACAAAAGAAACACCCACTACACCCATCCAAAGCGACCATCAAAGCCAAAATTGACAAATTACACATTGCAGGGTTCATATACCCCATCTCATATATGTCACGGGTCTCTAATCTCGTCCCTGTCAACAAAAAACAGGGCACTATTCGCGTCTACACTATCTTTCATGATCTCAATCACGCTTTTCCCAAAGACAACTTTCCTACACCTTTCATCGACGAAATTATCAATTACTGCGTCGATCATGAGGCCATGTGCTTCATGGACGGATTCTCTGGCTATAATCAAATTCAGATTCATCTAGTAGGACAGTACAAAACTGCATTCACTACCCCTTGGGGTACTTTTTCCTATTGTGTCATGCCTTTTGGACTTAAGAATGCAGGTGCGACATTCCAACAGGCTATGACTTACATTTTTCATGATCTCTCTCACATCATCCTCACATACTTGGACGACCTCACCACTCGATCTAAGAAACACATTCAATATCTAGATGACTTACGAGTTGTCTTTCAACGGTGTCATTAGTACAATGTCCTCTTGAACCCCCTCAAGTGTGTATTATGCATCACCGTTGGATGCCTCATTGGGTTCATCATTTCCCAACGCAGCATCACAATGGACCCACTCAAGGTCCAAGCCATCAAAAAAATTCCACCACCTCAGAATTTGTGCCAACTGCAGATCCTACAAGGAAAATCCAAATTTTTGCGATGCTTTTTCCCCAACTACGCCACTTAAGCGCATGGTTTTCTTCCCTTGCTACGTCATGATATCCCATTTCGATGGGATGAACATGCCCAAACTGATTTTGATGATTTGAAAGCGGCTCTCTCCAACACCCCTTTGATTAGTCCACCCGACTATGATCGCGACTATATACTCTACTTATCGACCTCAGTCGTCTCAGTAGTAAGAGCTATTTTACAACTAGGGGATGATGGCCATGAGCATGTTATTTACTACATTAGTAAAAACCTTTCAGGACCACCCCTGAAGTATAATCATGAAGAGAATCTCTCCCTCATAGTCCAAAAACTGTGTCGTTATATCTTGCTTCGCACTACCAAAGTCGTGGTAGATTCCAACCCCATGCAGTACTTACTTAGTCGATGACAAATTAATGGTACATTTGCCCAATGGATCGTCATCCTTTAGGATTACGACCTAGAGTTTTCCACTCCCAAAAGAAAGAAATCAATCATTCTCACTGAGATCATCACAACTTTTCCATCAGATGCTACAAATTCACCCGTTAATACGGATTTTCCCGATGAACACCTATTCTACATCCCCTCGGATGACCCCTGGTATGGCGACCTTCTCATCTACCTTCGGAAAAAAAAGTTTGGGTCTCACCTCTTTCTCGATGATCGTCGGTGCATTCAAGATCACGCCCCTTGATATCTCCTTATCAATGAAATCCTATATCGACGTGGGGTCGACACCATACTCTGTCGATGTTTGACCATTGCCGAAGTCGATAGAGTCTTGAATGATTGCCACATCGACGCCTGCAGTGGAAACCTCTCAGGGATGTCCACCACCCAGAAAATAATTCGAGCATGATACTTCTGGCCCAAATTATTTCATGATTTCATCCACGTGGTGAAGCGATGTGAGAAATGCCAGTTGTATGCCCACAAAGAATGAGCTCCACCCACCCTTCTACACCCAGTCATCACTGTTGACCCCTTTTTCAAATGGAGCATAAACTTCATGACTTGCAACACTCCATCTAGAAATGGAAATAAGTACATTATCATTGCAGTTGATTACTTTACCAAATGGGATGAAGACATGCCCAATTTCAACAACACCGTTGACACTGCAGCGTGTTTTTTCTTTAATCGTGTCATTTCCTGCTTTAGAGTACCACTTCGGCTAGTCTCCGATCATGGAAAACACTTCAAGAATGATATCTTCATAGAACTCTCCTTAAGGTTATGATTCTCCCACAAGTTTTCCTCCCCATACTATCCTTAGTCCAACGGACAGGTAGAAGCGGTCAACAAGGTCCTCAAAACCATGTTACAACACAAGGTCAACAAACATCAGACCAATTTCTATCATATGTTGTTTTCTGCACTATGGGCTTATCGCATGATAGTTAAAACTACCACTTAAACCATTTCATCTAGTCCATGGGGTTGAAGCCACTCTCCCCATCAAGTGCGAAATTCCCACATTGTGCACCTCTATTGAGCTATTACCTACCACTGCTCCAATAGAGCAGTTCTTGTTGAACTTAGATTCACTGGACGAAGACCGTCGGTCTTCATTACAGAACAATGAGGTAGCCAAAAAATGGTCTAAGGCCACCTTTGACCTCCATTTCAACCTTCTCTCATTTAACGAAGGAGACCTCTTCCTTGCCTACGATATCGATCACGATACCCTCATGCATGGAAAATTCGAGTCATTATGGCATGGACCCTACATCATCCAACATTGCCTCACTAAAGGTGCATACATCCTAGCCTCTCCTAAAGGCTACCCCCTCAAAGAACCTGTCAACAAGTTGTACTTAAAATAAATTTTACGCTTGAGCATAGTCATTCTAGACTAGGATTTTTCTTTTTTGTACACATTTTGTAGATTTTTTAATCTTCTTTTTCCCGCCATGCCTTATTTCTAATCTACCATTTGTGTTATTGAAAAATTCTTCCTCCATCAGCCTACCACATCGGTTATGCTAACGGAGCTAGCTGATGGACACAGAATCTCGCTTGGGCCGCTTGGGCCCTCTATACCCCCTCACATGAACTGCTCCACTCCAGCAGCATATATTTAGGCTCAACAACCAAGAAGAATACACAATCATCATTTGCCTCCTTGTTGAGGCTAGTCACCACCATATTTTCCACCTTAGCATCTTATTAGATTCCCAACTTGTCATCCTGCAGCTCAATAATGTGTACCGTGTCTGCGATCCTTGCCTCTTCCGCAAATACCTGCAAGTTAAACTCTTATATTGACATTTTGATTTAATTACATTTACAAATATTCCATGACAATTCAATCAAATGGTAGATAATATGGCTAACCTAGTATTAGATTGGCATTTATCACATCAAGACACCATTACACATACATAGATCATCAAAGTTTGTCACAGCATATAAATTAGGCATCATAAAAAGCATCACCAAACATCATCACATGTGAACATCACAAAGATCCCCCATAAATACAAAAAAAAAATACATCAAACACTCATGTTGCCACTAGAGCACCACCACCGAGACCTATGTCAGGAGGAGGTACCCCACCAAATGGGGGTCCTCCCAGCCCAGGTGGTAGTCGCCCAGTCATCGCTGCTGCTACCACCATTGTTCTATGGATCAGGGTCCGCAACTCTACCAGTCCTCCTACACACTAATCCAAGACTCCCCTGTCCTGGATATGAGTCCACATGCCCTTAGGCACTCCCAGTAGTACCACCTCCAACCGGTGGCAGAAGTCCTCAAGAACCCCTTCGACCTCTCCCTGAGGCACATTTGACGGCTCTGCATCAGAGTCATCAAATCTGCGACTCTGGCCAGCTCTCATATCATCGGCTGGCCTCGCACCAACCTCATCTCTACGATTCCTCTCTCTTACCTATGACTCATCTTGCGACAGTCTCACTAGCCTCTCATGAGACGACGGTCTAACTAACTCCATCTCTCGATCTCGTGGCCCCACATCTACAGACACAACAAACAAATGATAGCATCAACATCCATCCATACATATAACATATGCTATACTATCAAAATCACAAAACATAAAAAACATCAACATACCTCTATGGTCCCACACCTCTCCAACAGGTAACACCATATCTGGGTCTTGCAATAAGTCCACCCCACTATACGGGAACTGGTGTATGATCTGGGGCATCTAACGCCACACACATGCTAGCTCAGTCGTAAAATAATGGCCCCCCTCTACACCCCCATGTCGTATCAAAATCGATTCCCATCACATCAATCATGGCTCCCACACAACAGTCGCCTCCAACAAAACTCTAGGGTGCCACATGGGCACCCTCTCCAAGAACCATGCCACCAATATCGACCCAAAGGAAAACTTACCCGACTCGGAGTCTCGACACTGGTTGAGCTGCCCCATCATCTTGGTGTGCAACATCAAGCCCCATGCAAAATGCTCTCCACCCAATTCCCTTTGCATGATCCTTAGTTGACCACCATTGATCCGTTGAGTAGCTAAGGATCCATAGATCCTCACGATCATTGCGGAAACACAACAATGCACCAAGTCCTCCATCGCCACAATCCATAATATAATCCTTACACTCCTTGCAAACCATGTAACACCATTCAAATTTGACACAATATTCTTGCGACGAATTAGCTTATATACTATCAACAAACTTTTTTCATTGATAGTATAGCTAATTCGTCACAAGATTATTTACATTTGTCTCTCTTGCGACGATATCAAATGATTCTTGGATTCATGTCATATTTGGTTTATCAACTTGAAATTAAATATTGATACTTTACAAGCTAGCTGGACCTTGAGTCAAATAGAAATATAAAATTTGGAATCATTAACATATCTACTAGAACATATGAAAAATAGGGTTTATGGTTTACATGATGATATGATGATGGAAGAAAGAGTGTGTGTGAGTGAAATTTGAGTCCATAAACCCTCCTATATCTTTAAGGCATGCAAATAAAATATCCATGTCAAATTTCAATGCATACAGATACAGTTTGAAAAAAATTCAATGTTGGCCCCATTCACATGTCATGGTTGCCCGCCTCTAGTATTTTTATGATGTTGATTAAACAATCAATGAAAAAGAGGGATTTTTCATCACAAATATGACACAAATACATTGTGTATACATTAATGTATAACCTGAACCAAAAATTAAGAAAGACTGACATAAACTTAAAACTTGCGTCAACCAAATTGTGTACTTTGAAAGAAAATTAGGGTTTATGGTTTACATGATGAATTGATTATGGAAGAAAGTGGGCGTGTGAGTGAAATTTGAGTCCATAATACCTCCCATATCATTCAAGCATGCAAATATTCTATCCATGTCAAATTTCAGTGCATACATAAACTGTTTGAAAAAATTCAAGGTTGGCCCCATTCACAGGTCGCTGTTGTCGGTGTCTAGTCCTAGTACAATTTTCGTTCCTTGTTCCTTGTTCTGTGTTCCCTGTTCCTCTTTCCTCATTCATTTTCCCTTTTTACTCATTCCCTAAACATGGTGTAGTCCCCAAGATCCATTTTTGTTGTACAAAACATGCTAATGGCATAAAATGTCCCACACAAAGACCAAATTAATATCCGCTACATAAGTCTTTTGTCTTTTTTCAAGTACTATGCAATGAATATCAATTCTAAGAAGATTCAAATAGTACATAATAACCTTAATTTATTTCCTTAACCATGGGTGAAATAACACTATAATTCAATAGTAAAATTGTTACAATTCATTGTCAAGCATCATGTGTACTAAGGGCTTGAGCCACCACAAAGGAAACATACAAAGAATATTTGCAGTCTTATGAACAAGATATGGTACTATCCATTCTGAGGTTTGGCATAGAGGATTTTCTCATAGACTACACTACATTTCACCATAATATAATCCCTACTCTCCTTGCAAACCATGTAAAACCATTCAAATTAGACACAATATTCTTGCGATGAATTAACTATACTATCGACAAACGTTTTTCATCGATAGTATCGGAAGATTATTTACATTTGTCTCTCTTTTGATGATATAAAATGATGCTTGGATTCATTTCATATTTGTTTTATCAACTTGAAATTAAAATTTGATACTTTGCAAGCTAGCTGGACCTTGAGTCAAATACAAATATGAAATTGGGAATCATTAACATATCTACTAGAACATATGAAAAATAGGGTTTATGGTTTACATGATGATATGATGATGGAAGAAAGAGTGTGTGTGAGTGAAATTTGAGTCCAGAAACCCTCCCATATCGTTAAGGCATGTGAATATTCTATCCATTTCAAATTTCAATTCATACAGATACAATTGAAAGACTTTCAACGTTGGCCCCATTCACATGTCACTGTTGCTCGCCTCTAGTATTTTTATGGTGTTGATTAAACAATCAACAAAAAAGATGGATTTTTCATCACAAGTATGAAATATATACATTTTATATACATTAATGTAGAACCTGAAAGAATAATGAAGAAAGACTGACTAAAATGTAAAACTTGCGTCAACCAAATTGTGTACTTTGAAAGAAAATTAGGGTTTATGGTTTACATGATGAATTGATGATGGAATAAAGTGGGTGTGTGAGTGAAATTTGAGTCCATAAACCCTCCCATATCGTTAAGGCATGCAAATATTCTATCCATGTCAAATTTCCATGCATAAAAAAACTGTTTGAAAAACTTTCAACGTTCGCCCCATTCATAGGTCACTGTTGTTAGTGTCTAGTCCTAGTACAATTTTCGTTCCTTGTTCCTTGTTCCTTGTTCTATGTTCCTCATTCCTCATTCCTTGTTCATTGTTACTCATTACTTGACCATGGTGTATACCCCAAGATCCATTATTTAAAAAAAAAATAAACTAATGGCATAAAATGTCCCACACAAAGACCAAATTAATATCCGCTACATAAGTCTTTTATCTTTTTTTAAGGACTATGTATAGGATCTCAATTCTAAGAAGATTCAAATAGGACCTAAGAACCTTAATATATTTCCTTAACCATGGGTGACATAACTTGATCATTCGATAGTCAAATTGTTACGTTTCATTGTCAGGCATCATGTGTACTGAGGGCTTGAGCCACAACAAATGAAACATACAAAGAATATTTGCAGTCTTATGAACAAGATATGGTACTATCCATTTTGAGGTTTGGAATAGAGATTATTCTTATAGACTACACTACATTGCACCATAATATAATCCCTACACTACTTTCAAACCATGTAACACCATTCAAATTAGACACAATATTCTTGTGACGAATTAGCTTATATACTATCGACGAACTTTTTTTGTCGATAGTATAGCCAATTCGTCGCAAGATTATTTACATTCATCTCTCTTGCGACGATATCAAATGATTCTTGGATTCATTTCATATTTGTTTTATCAAATTGAAATTAAAATTTGATACTTTACAAGACGACTGGACCTTGAGTCAAATAGAAATATGAAATTTTGGAATCAATAACATATCTACTAGAACATATGAAAAATAGGGTTTATGGTTTACATCATGATATGATGATGGAATAAAGAGTGTTCACGAGTGAAATTTGAGTCCAGAAACCCTCCCATATCATTAAGGCATGCGAATAGTCTATCCATGTCAAATTTCAATGCATACAGATACAATTTGAAAACATTTCAACGTTGGCCCCATTCACATGTCACTGTTGCCCGCCTCTAGTATTTTTATGTTGTTGACTAAACAATCAATGAAAAATAGGGATTTTTAATCACAACTATGACACAGATACATTGTATATACATTAATGTAGAACCTGAAATAAAAATGAATAAATACTGACGAAAACTTAAAACTTGCGTCAACCAAATTGTGTACTTTGAAAGAAAATTAGGGTTTATGGTTTACATGATGAATTGATGATGGAATAAAGTGGGTGTGTGAGTGAAATTTGAGTCCAAAAACCCTCCCATATCATTAAGGCATGCAAATAGTCTATCCATGAAAAATTTCAGTGCATACATAAATTGTCTGAAAAAATTTCAACGTTAGCCCCATTGACAAGTCACTGTTGTCGGTGTCTAGTAATTGTACAATTTTCGTTTCTTGTTCCTTGTAAAATTAGTTCGACATTACACACGTACCAACATATAATACTATAGGGGATTATTTTTATGGCGTTGATTAAGCAATCAACGAAAAAGAGGGATTTTTCATCAATACAACTATGACACAGATACATTGAATATACATTAATGTAGAACCTGAAAGAAAAATGAAGAGAGACTGATGCAAAATTAAAACTTGCGTCAACCAAATTGTGTACTTTGAAAGAAACTTAGGGTTTCAAAACAATTTCTATAGAAATGACAAACACATTCATCGAAACTTTGTTGATGCAATATTGTGACAACAATATTGATGAAATATTATACGATCATGATGGTATAAAATGAAAGAGATTCTCTTGGTTTCAAGAATAATTTATCCTCTAATGAACAAGGCCAACCACATGAAGGTGAAATATCATATGGCCCCTCCCCTCCCCCTCACATCACTCTCAATTTATACCCAAAACCCAATCTATAAAATAGAAAATAATCGAAAGCAACGTCCTATTAAGATTCATGCATAGAAACTACAAAAACAAAAATTAATGAAGGTACATGAGATTATGTGTTTCTAAATGATATTTTTAGTCTACCATGTACTTTAGTATATTGGAAACTATTTTTCAGGTTTCACATAATAATTAAACAACATGTAACATAGGATATAAAAATGCTGCATAAAACATAAAAACATGTAATTAACCCATGACATTATAAGTAAATTATTTTAAGAGAATAATTCATACAAATTAAAATATTAAATAGTCACGTACCTAATCCAACCTCAACATTTGTGTAATCATCCTTATTATCTATCTTGATCTTCTTCATCAAACTCAACATCTATATCATCATCTGGTTCAGAAACGATGTTGAAAGGATTGATGATATCATCATCATCATCAATGTCATTTTCAAGCATATTTTCATTGACATCATCATCAAGAATTGCAATATTGTCTCCTACGCCTGGATCATGATCTTCTTCTTCTTCTTCATTTGTCGACCCTCCATGATCTTCTGACTCTTTTTGATCTGTCGAATCATCTTCTTGATATTCAATATCATCTTCTTCCTATAAACGAGTGTACTTAATTGGCCTTCCTCTTGGATCATATCTAACAACAAATGACCAATCCATTTCACCTGGAACATTTGAGTAAAAGACGTGTTCACATTGGCTTGGAAAAACATAGTGATCATGTCTTCTTTCAAACATCGTTGTTATAATCATTGGAAATCCTTTGGCATGTTGAACAACAATTCTTTCCTCATCACGTTCATGCATTCGTAACCTATACCATTTGACATCCAACAAAACTAATTTGAAAGAATTAAAGTCACACTCAAGTATATCATTTAAATACCCATAGTATCTATTTTCATATTCTCGAGGATGTCTGTCACTCCTAGAGGAAACATTA
>JASDQU010198765.1:0-19476 GCA_032191745.1 Picea mariana
CTGCATCCACTGTCCAGCAACCAGAGATCTTTAGGTTGTTGTTCAGTTTTGTGGCATGAGAGAAACATACCTCTTGAGGTGTCTCCCGTTTGATTTGACACATGTGCTCTACCTGAGAGCTGATCTGCCTGCTTCTTCCTGCATTCAGATTCATAGTGCCCATACTTTTTGCAGTAATAGCATTGTATGCTAGTTTTGTCATTAGACCTTCTCCCTGTGCCTCTTTGAGGTTGAAAATTCGGTTGTTGATATTGTTGTTGATTTCTTTGACCTTGGAAATTCTGATTTGGATATTGTTGTCTGTTCCCTCCACTGGTATGAGGGTTACCTTGATTGTTCCCTCTTCCTTTACTTCGTCCTCTGCCTTTCCCTCTTCTGAATGAGAACTGAATTTGGAAGGCATTGGAGATTGACTCATCTGTGAGATGTAGTCTTGTCTCATGTGTCACCAGAGAACCAATTAGTTCATCTGTTGAAAATCTTGACAGATCCTTGGATTCAAGGATGGCTGTGACAACCATTTCAAATTTCTTGGGTAGACTTCTGAGAATTTTCTCAACTATTCGTTGATTAGTGATGGTTTCACTAATGAGTCGGATCTGGTTCACGATGCCTATGACTCTGGTCATGAACTGATCTACAGTTTCAGACTCTGTCATCCTTAGAGTCTCAAATTGCGTCCACAAGGTCTGCAGTTTAACTATTTTTACCCTGTCATTTCCTTGGTAGGACGTTTTGAGGATGTCCCAGGCCTGTTTGGAAGTACCAGTGCCTGTGATTTTCAAGAATATCGAATTATCCACAGAGTGTTGAATCCAGAATTTTGCTTTGTTTTCTTTGGTCCTCAGAGTTGCTTGAGCAATTCTCTGGGCATTTGTCATGGCAGTGAGGGTTGCTGGATCTGGTTCTACATAGCCAAGATCCACTGGTTCCCAGCACTCTTGTGCTTGCAGGAACGAACTCTTTCGAAGAGACCAGAATTCATAATTCTTACCAAGAAGAATTGGACCCTGAGTCAGGCAGAGATTGCTAGTCGACGCCATTTTTTTAAAAAAAATTCAGGAAAAGGAGAGGGAAAAATTTGTATTTACCTCCGATCTCAGAAATGCCGATTTGCCGATGGCTAGTTTGCCGATGGCCGATAGGAGCTTATCAGGCTTGAAATGGCCCTTTGGTCTCCTTGCAATGTGACCACGCACTTTAATGTTAAGGCGCTACGGGATTTTCCCGTTCCTTTGGATTTCAAATCGCCGAAATGCGAAAAATAGCCTTTCAACTTTTCAACGGTAAAGATCGTGCATTGATCGGACGGTCCAGATCATATCGGTATATCGCGAATCAGGATTTCGCAATTTTTTATGTCTCTTTGCCTCCTCGATTTTGCGATCGTCGATTTTCCGATGGCGTGCTTCGTTTCGATACTTTTCCCGATATCATTGATTGCTGCCACGTGGCCCAGCAGACGGACGGTCGTTATCTCTCCTCGCGATTTCGCGATATGATGTGTCCCGGACCTCTTGTCTGCAGGATCCACGAAATGCCGAATCCCGAAAAGTCGATGAACTCGCTTATCGGGACTTTTCTCGAAAGCTTCAATCTTTGCCACGTGTCCTTGAAAGATGGATGGCTTAGATCTGCATTAGGGATTTCACTGGAAAGAAACCCGATCACTTGTTCTCAGGTTTCGCGATTTCCCGAATCCCGATGTGGTGATGGCGCTTTCCTCTTCGGGACTTTTTTCGAGTCGCCGGATTTGCGCCACGCGTCCTTGAATAATGGATGGTCCTGATTCAGCCTCGGGATTTCGTGACTTGCGATGTGCCAAATCTCTATCAACGTGAAACCCCGAATACCGATACGCTGACGGTGCCCTCGATGTCCGCCACGTGTCCAGGAGATATGGACGGCTGAGATCTGATCGGGATTTCGCATATCGCGGTTTTGTGAGTTGCGATGTCAAATATCTTTGACAGCTTGAAACCCCGAATGTTGATTTGTCGACGGGTGCTACGATGTTCGCCACGTGTCCTGACAAACGGACGGCTGAGATTGTATCGCTATATCGCGTATCGCGATTTCGCGAGTTGCGAGGTCCTGTTGCAATGGACTTAGAAAACCCCGAACTCTGAAATGCCGATATGACGATGCGATGAGCTGCTGCCACCTGTCCTCTGAAATGGACGGCTGTGATCGTTTCGGGATTTTGCGATTTCGCGTATCGGAGTTTTTGGAGAGCAGATTTTTTTCGCTCGTTCAACTCCCGATTCGCGATTTTGCGATGGAATAGGATCTCGCCACGTGTCTCTTGATGAACAGTCAAGATGACGTTGGGATTTCTCAAGTGAAAAAAAACTCCTGTGCGCTCTAGAGGTTTAAATCTCGTGCACTTTCTAGCTGATCCAACGGCTATCGGGCCTCTGCGCAAGATCTGACGGTTGAAATGCTTTTGCCTGTTCCGTGCTTTCTTGTTCCCTTCTGAACTAGTTTCCCGCCTTGGAACCATTCGCAGGACGAATTTCACGGCTTCAGTGGCAGTTCTTTGCGCCTGAGATGCGTTCTTTACACCTGTGGAAGAAAGATTCGTGAATCTTTCAAAGATTTGAAAGAATTTCACGATTTCTTCATGATCTGCTACAATCTTTGACAGATTTGAGATATTTTCAAAAATCTTTAAACGATTCAGCCTTCTGCTTGAATCTTTAACGAATAGAAGCGAAATCTTCAAGTTCTTTAAGCTTCTTTCATTCTACAGCTCTTCTGCGTCAATCTTTGACGGTTCTTAGAAAAAAAATTGTGCAGGTTTCTTTAAAGTTTCTTCTCCTGCTGTCTCTGCTTCCTCCGCAAGCTTCTTACGACAATCTTTAAAGAGTATTGCAGACAGCTTTCCAAACCTTGTGAAAAGTCTGTGACGCATGCTCTCAATATCCGTGAGGCTCTGCGTTGTGAGGATTGAGTTGCTCTCCCGACTATGTGAAGAGGCTTACTACTGAAGTTCTGATACCATGATAAATTGTGAAGCACAGAGAAAATGCAGAGAGAAAAGAATAGTATATTCAAATGTATGAAGAAATACAGAACTCAGAAGATCACACTTACAATGTAAGATGGTTGAGCTATATATGCTCAAGCAAGGCAAAAATAGAAAGTACAACTGTCCAGTACAGCTGGCAGTGTACGGTCATACTGTTGAAGGTACAATATATTTAACAACCTCCCCACTCTACAACTCATCATCAAACCTCTCTGTCTTCCATTCTTTCTCATCGTTATGACACCCATATATGTTGATTGTGATCTGCAGAGTTTAGAGATCCATTGTAAAATGCGTCGAAACCATTGCGTCAAAGGCATCTTGGCATCCGTCCTTTGAGTGGGAGGATTTCTCAAGCCGCGGGAATGGAACACGCAATGTCGAGTCCATCTTGTTTGCTGTGAAGGCTGACAATGGTCGGCTCGAGGAGAAAGAAGGCATTCGCCAGGAGAGTAAGAGTCTCAAATCGGAGGCCAAACTGAATCTGTGGTGAGTAAGAGTCTGAAATCTGAGGCCAAACTAAATCCGTGCTTGGAAGACCTGGATCACAATATGTTGTCATTGTTTCAGTAGGTATTAGGTTTTTGGAGATAAAGTAACAAAGAGGCCATTACAAGCCGAGGTCTTGATATGCAAATCCCCTAAACGCGCATAGACAAATTTATCATATCATGAGTATGTATATAATATTCGATGTTATTTTACATCTAAATGATATCATAGACCATAATTATCAGTATGTATATAATCTCTATGTTATTTTACACACAATCTGTTGCAGAAACAAATGTATGATATCCTAATCATACTCATCTTTATTCTTCATGTCCTTAGGGCTAATACCTACCTGGCTTCCTGCGGGTACATGAAATCCTCCTAACTCCACATCCTCGTGCACTTATTGCAGTGGAAGGATTGGTACAGGGGGGTGCTTCCTCAGAGTCTCCTGAAAAAAATGCTTAGATATGGTAGTTTGGGGAAGTAATATTCAGTTACATCTACATCTCTAGAGACTCTTTGCAGTTCTCTGTACAGACGATCTTGCACATTCACCAACCAGTAGAAATCAGTCAAATCCTTAATAAATTTTATCAGAATGACAAATGAAATTGGCCTCTCTATATAATTATGCATTAATCTTGTTGTCCTCTGGATAACACTTTTAAACATCTGAATTGTGAAAGTGCGAAGCTGAGCGAAGTTGCCCGACAAAGCAATATTTGCTTATCCGAAGAATGAGGGTGAGGAACTGGGGATAAAAATAGCGAGCGTCTTCCCCTTATATTCTTGATCCATTCATTAGGGAGCTTCCTTGGGGAGAGCCTCCACTTCCCTAGTATCATATTTCCTACCCCCTCTTGGAACTCATATTGGTACAGAGTCTAAATTTTCCAGGTAGAGTCGGTCGAACTCCTCCTTGGTATACACCCGACGCTCAAAATAATATTCAAGCTTCACTTGATAACGCCAGGCTACTTCCTTGTAGCGGTTCACATCCTTAGCTACATGTCATGGAGAGGCACCTTCAGAATGTCCCTCCTAAGTGGATTGAATGGAGCATCCTTCTTCTCCAGCAGATATGAAGATTGGTCCTAATCTTTGTAACCATTAGAATATTTCTCTTGCTTCACTTTCTATATTGCTACTCTTGCTCACCAACATCATCATCTACAGGTGGATTCTCATCAACCACTTCTTCTTGAACTTCTTGTACATCTCCCCCATCATCATGTGGCATCGTGGGTGGAGGAAATAGGTATGAGATAGATCATAAGAAAGTCTCTCCGATGTTATCTGCAGTGAAATTGGTGGAGGTAACCGTCCTTGTATCATGTAAAAGCTACAAGGCACCTAGAGTAGCCAGTAATAATAGATGTCAACCATAGTGACACGTTTCATTCATGGTTTAGTTTATAAATTTATAGGTCGCAATTTAATACAAGTTCATATATTAACATTTTTTACTTTATAAAGTTTTATAAATATTATAATATATATATTTTTTATATTTCACAAAGCTTGGAGCAACACCATCCTAACAAAAATTACTAGATACTATCTAATTCAATTCCACTGAACCAGTTCGACCACCTGTGGAATTGAGATGTGGATTTAATGGTGTCCATAAATCCATATATTAGACAGTATATACACTATGTAAATTCTGAAGAGCCCATTTCAACAAACAATACGCAAGACCTTCCTCCATCTGTTGTGATTCAAATGACGTGGGTTATGGATAGAAATGCCTCGCTAAAACATTACTTCTCTTATATTTTTCAGAAATACAACCACTTAATATGAGTGAAACGAGATCATTTAACCTTTCCGTAAATGATCGAAAATATGCCAAACCCATTACTCTGGTGCCAAATTATTCTGCGTCAGAGCTACCACTCCAATCAACTTCAATATTTGCCTACGAATCCAACAATAAAGAAATAGAATCCAACAAATATTTTCCATTAACTTCTCTTCACCAAACTCGACCTTCATCATCCATTCATTCTATATTCTTGTGTTTCATATTCCTTTTCTCCGCAACAAGAAAGAGAAGCAAGAAGTTAGCATTTCTATTGAATATGTTTGTTTCAATGAAATTCCTACTAATATTTTTGTTGTTACTCCTGTTGGGTTTGGTTCCAATGAGTGCACAGGATGATCATAATCTTCTAAAAGAAGAGGGAGTTTGCATCAATCTGTGCATCTGAAGTTATCCTTTGTTACTCAAGTTACGTCCCTGTCTCTATTTACCTGTTTATCCCTATCTCTAGTTCTTTCTCCCTGTCTGGAGTTCTCCTTTGTTATTCTCCATCCCTGTCTCTAAAACTTCCAAACTAATATCATCAAGTTCTCTACAATTTCTCTGCAGGAAGGCAGGGCACTCATATTTCACTCTCAAGGAACCAAGATTTCTCTTAGATTGTCTCTTAGACTGTCAACAACAAATAGACCAATATCAGACATCAACATTTTGAAGAATACATCATATAGTAACAATGATCACAAATACACAAACCCTCTTCTAAGTTCTAACATCATGCCCTTTATACTTTTAGATTTGACGTGGCATGCCCTTTCTGCCTTCTTGGCAAGGACTTGTGGCTCTGCAACTTGTCCTTGTTATTAACTTTATATTTGAATATCAAAATTGATCACAAATACACAAACCCTCTTCTAAGTTCTAACATCATGCCCTTTATACTTTTAGATTTGAAGTGGCATGCCTTTTCTGCCTTCTTGGCAAGGACTTGTGGCTCTGCAACTTGTCCTTGTTATTAACTTTATATTTGAATATCAAAATTGTTTATTCATTAGTATTAAAAAAATAAAAAGCGCAAAAATCAACTAATTTTTTGTGAGTTCTATAGCAAGATATAACGTTAAACAAATGATAATGAAAAAGTCGTAAAATTTTTCATACTGTTAAAATAGAGAATGAAAAGTAATTAACTTGAACTGCTAAGCATATAAAGACATTATATCTAATTTTGAAAACATTTTTAAATTAAAATCAACTTTTTTAAAACATTTTTGTATTAAAATCAAACTCTATAAGTTGTTATCCCTACAAATAATTTATGGTTTTGAAAAATTCATCTCCAATTTATATATAGATCAGTTTCAATCTTAAACCTATATATTAATATTAAGTCATTTAATAGTTATCAATTTTAATTTCATATTTTTTTTATAAATAATATTAATTAAAAAATATAATGATAAAGAAGAATTTATTTTCTTTAATCTTATGTTTTTACACTAAAACATTTTAAAAAACATTTTTAACTATCTTTATTTTAATGAGTTAACAAGTGGTGAAGATCATTAATGTTACATATATACTATAGAATTGAGCATTAAAACATTTTAAAAAACATTTTTAACTATCTTTATTTTAATGAGTTAACAAGCGGTGAAGATCATTAATGTTACATATATACTATAGAATTGAGCTTTATTGTATGCATAGGAAGGGTATTTTATGAAGGAAAAAAACATTATTAAAATCTAATTTACCTCTTGGAAGTTATCTTTGAAAAAAAAGAACAAAATATGTCTAGTTCTTCTTTCATTACCTCACATCAAGTGATATTCTGTACTTTAACTGAATGTGCTCTACTTTAATAACTTGTTACACAAACTATTATTGAGATGTTCTTTTTCAGTATTTGTAGTGGATTTTTCACATTCACATTCTCGACTAAATCCTAGAATAACTAATTTTATTAGTAGTTTGACATTTAAGTCCATCTTTTGATCATTTTGATAGTTTTCCTTTATACTATGATATTTTAATTGTCGAAAACCAAAATTCATGTTACTAAGAATTTAAGAATGGGAAGTTTTGGTAATATATTGTCAAATGACACAAATTCACTTATGGTTCCATGCTATTATTTTTTACTGATAAATGATAGAGATATTTTATCATAGGATATGAGATATAAACGCTAGAAAATATATATTGTCTCCTAGGATATGAGATATAAATCTTAGAAAATAAATGAAAAGAGGAATAGAAATGTACATTAATTTACAAATAACATTCTAGATACTTAAAATGATTTCTCTGATATAATTCACAAGTCTGGAACTTACACTACTTATAGGAGCACCATTAAACATATATTTATCATTAACCTTCACATTGCTTTAGTATTGTAAACCTTGACATGTGTATTATAACTAGGTAGACAAGACATATATAGACCAATCCTCCATATAATTTAGAAATGGAATGCTTTAGGTCATTTTCCTTTGGTTTAAAAAACACACAACGATGAATTTTCAATGTTAGGTTGATGTTAAGTTTCTATGTTAACATCAAAGGTATCACCTAGACATTGGTTGGATGTCGATTAATCGATATTTAGAAAAACATCTAACACCTTCCATGTGGCATGTCACAAATTGTTGACTTGTAACATGCCACATGGCATGTTCCACGTTAACACATGATGATATGTCACCTGCCACTTTGCATGTGCCATGTTAGCATGTGCCACATGGTAGGTTACATGTCAACAATTGTTGATATTGTAGCTACCATCTGGAATATGTCAAATGTCTCTTGGTGTTGATTAAGAAATGATGATAGATTGAAATGACATCAACGTTTCAATGATTATCTTAAGTAATAAAGAAAAAAATATTTATCAATGTTATGCACATCATATTATCATCAAAGAAAAGTTGAGTAATCAACATACATGTATCTAAATAGTTCAATAAAAAAATAACAATGTTACTAATATCGAACAAACATCGACAAGACAACACTTGATTGATGTGTAAAGCCAAAATATTGAAAAAAAATTATATATTATATCGCTTACTTGATGTTAGATTGGCATTGTGCATGTTGAAATGCAATGATGCTTACTCAGTGTTACTCTAACATTCATTCAATTCATGTTTCGACGTTGAACCATTGTATATAACATTGATTACATGTAAGAACTTGACCCCAAATGTAGTAGTGGTGGATTTGCAAGATAGAATAATATAAGATAATTTCATTATTTTTCAACTAATGAACACATTAGTTATAGGTACTAATGCAACTCAATTGTAACTTTCTTCACACTCAATTACTTCTAGAAGAATTAGACGATGGAGCTCTGAGTACTCAAATTATGCCATGAGAAAAGTCTCCTCAATACCTTCGAGAACCACTGTAATAATTGCAATTCTAGAAGTGTGGGGTCTCAATATTGTCAACCATGGTCAATAAGGTCAATATGGTCAACAATGGTCAACATTGGTTGAGAAAGATCAATATGGTTAATGATGGTTTTCTTTTCATGGGATTTTTGTGGTATGGTTTTAATGGGTTAGTGGATAAGTGGCTGCGACATTAGTCGATGAGCAGGCAAATGGTTAGTGGGTCAATGTGGTTGAAATATGGTGAACCATAGATAGTATGTTCTATGTGGTCAATATATGGTTAATGATTTAGTTAGTGGGTTAAGGGAAAGTAACTAACTGTGAAAATTAACCTATGTTTCCCAATAGTCCATGTTAGCCAAAATAGGTCAATATAGATTAGTGGGTTACTAGAGTCAGTGGGTTTGTAAGATATGCTAAGATAAGATTATTTATTTTTGAAGAATGACCAAGACAATGAAAGGTAAATGGGATTGAATCACAACTATATTTATAACACTTGAGATCATCTCAATGAATCTAGTGATATAGCTTAGAGCTTAGAGATTTGAGTAGTCAAACTATGTCAAATCTTATGCTTTCAATTTTGTATATAATTTATTATTAATATTATTATTTAGTTTTGTAAATATTATTATAATGGAAATTTATTTGGTATCTTTATAAAAATCAATAAACTATTTGGAGAAATCGAAAATGGAAAAACCTTTTTAACATAAATGGAAAAACCTTAAGCATCCTAAAACCTAGATTCTGAAAGATGAAAATACAAAAGGTTTGCGGCCCCAATGTGGAGATGAAGTGCCAAAAGTCATGTGGACTATGATGGGGTAAGTTGGTAGATCAACTTCCCAGGGTCATAACTTTTGCATACGATCTACATTTTAAGCGCACGATAGGTTGTTGGAAAGGTCTATCCAAGGAATACACATTATGTCATCACACATTGAATCCATATATAGTGTGACTGTGGAAAGCCCCAAAAAAGTTGTTTAGGGCCTCAAAATGGCCCTGGAAGTTTAAGACTTGGAAATCTAGGAAATAACTGCCAATGATGAAAATTGCATGTGAGTTAGTTGGAATAGGTGGTTGGCCACTGATATCCATCTAGATCAATCCTACCCCCTTAGGAAGCAATGTTCTCCATTGCGCTGAGTTCTCGTGGGAGTTGAGAAAGCGTTTTTTGAATCTGAACCTTGGTGAGTTGCTTGCCTTGTGGAAGGTTGTCACAAACTTGATATTGGAAGGGTTGGAATTTTTTAACCAGTCTCATTTCATGAGATGATTGTGTGTAGAATGAATTGTTATGCTCTTCTTTAATTTTTTCGACCTGCTTCTACTAGATAGAGGTGGTTTGAACCGAGGCCATATTGGTCATAGTGTCCTTTTGTTCACTTCCTTCCCGAATCGAGAAGAAGCTAAACTTTGTCATATGAGAGACAAATTTGTTTCATTATTGTGTTGAAACAGTAGTCGGAATTACCTGTAGTATATTGTAGAGATGATCCCCCAGAGTAACAATGACACTACTGGGTTGACGCTCATAAATGACATGGTGCTTCCACATATATGGCTGGCCTAAAATAACATCATAGACATCCAACAGGGCAACATACACAATACCTCATCTTTGAAGGGCTTGATGTTGAAGGACATGTGACATTGTTTGATGACATGGAGATATCGTCCCTAACAAAGACACCCGATGTTGTATGGCTACGAGTGTGGTGTTGTTGGAAATTTCAATTGTTTGATGACCTCTATTGAGATAAGGATCTTTTGGATTCCGCTATCAACAATGAAATGAAATGGTATCCCCTTCACCCACATCTGTGAATGGAAGAGGCGCTCCCCCTCTTCAATATTTGGTGGTGCTTTTGGTTGGATTGTTGTGGTTGTGATAGTGGTAGTGGGTCTCTGTCAATGATTTGTCTCCTTCCATTATTTTCTGAATCTGTGTTCGGATCTTTTTCTTTGATCTCGGCCACCAATGACTATTTTGAGAGACATTCATCAGTGTTGTGCTAGGGTATTTTGTGGAAATCACATCACTTTCCAGTGTCATTATTTGTCTTTCCCTTAACCTTCATTTCCTATGGCTTGGAATAGTTTTTGGGAGGCTATTTGTTAGGGTCGTCTTTATCATACTTTGGTTGTTGCGGATTTGCGGACCCAAACTCCCATTTGTTTCGGTTATTAAATTTATGCTCTATTTTGATAACATATCGATAATTAGATCCCAGTGATGAGATGTTCAAAAACTCCATTTCAGTTTGGAGGTACCTGTGTAGAGCCCCACGCTATTTCAGAACCAAATTTCTCTCAAAATCTTTGATACCCATCTCGGTGTGCAAGGTATGGAAGGTATTGGTGAACTCTGGAACCGCTTGGCCCCTCTCTTGATGCAGCATGGTCCATCTCATGTACTAGTCTTCATAGTTGCTAGCAGGGTAATATTGTTCCTTGAAGACATCTACGAAATATTCCCAAGTGGGTTCGGCCTCGAACGTTCCAAAATCCTTTGTGGAAATTTGCTTACAATAAGTTTCCCACCAATTTTTGACATGGGGGAGATCCTTAAAGAGCGCAAAGATAATCTATTCAAAGTCGAAAAAATTGTGCACAGAGAAATAACCTTCTAGTAGATTTAATCATTTTTCCAAAGCATTCTCATCTATCTAACCTTCAAATACGGGAATATCAAAATTAACTTGTACCTTGAAAAGAGAAGTGCCTCCAAACAGGTTGCTTGATTAAGGAACATTTGTTGTTATCGGCAGGTGTCAAAGGATTTGGGAAAAATTCTCCATCATTTCATCCCTCTGTTGCATGAGAGCTTTCTCTAGCAACAAATTAATAGAATCTTCTACTCTATCCTTTCTCTTTTCTTCTACCATGGAGGTTTCTTGGGTGTGTGAGAGTGATTTTCCTCAAGAGAGACAAGTTCGAGACCCAAATTTCTGTACCCAAACCTCGTCAGGGACATGCAATGAAAAATGACGAAGAGCAGCCTGCTCTGATACCACTAATCTATATTATTTTGAGCATGAAATGAGAGCGAAGATATAATAAAGAAATATAATGAGATATTGCAAGAGATCCAATAATGTAATAGAGATATATCATATATATTATTATTGGATAAATCCGTAAGTGCGGACACAAACCGATCTCCCTAGATCCACCTGGATCTAGAACAAAGCAAAACAGAATAATACTCTTTCCCTAGATTCTAACCATTGAATGAACTAAGAGGAAAGAACAATTTGCATACCTTATAATCGCTTCCGTTGGTCTTTGTTGCTCCCTCTTCGCTCCACTGCTCTCGTACAGTCAAGACCAAAATAGTACAAACCAAGTGGAGTGAAAAAAGCACAATATATTCAATAGTGAATCTATGTATATGATCAAGGAGTTATACAATAAAGTGGAACTAGCTTTATGGGAAAAAATCATATTACTGTATCATATTAAATGTGAAAGAGAGATTACAACCATGGCCTTGATGTCGTAAGGTCTCTTCCAACTGTCCTTCAATCCCCACACACTTCTTGCTCCAAGGATTCTGAGACCATAGATCTGATAGCTACTCACAATCTATCTTGACAAAACAAATCTCAAAGCCACTCTAACCAATCCAAAGCTAACAAGCTCAAGAACCAACAAAGCTAACCCAAGCTAACAAAAGCTAACTTTCTCCATGAGAACTCCTCTCCTTTTATAAGTTGAAGAGGATAAGGTGAGGAGGTTAGGATGATCCCACTAAATCATGAAAGCGAGTAAGATCCAAACCATTCAGATGCCACCTCACCATATAAGCTTCTCCTTCTAGAAGATTCGAGAAAACGCTCATTTTTCCCACGTGCTGGAATTCTTGCACCCTAGCTATAGAGCAACCTGCGAACACCTCGCACCCTGGCTATAGTGAAACCTGCGAGAATAGATCATTCTCGCACCCTGCCTATATAGCAACCTGCGAACTCCTTTTTTTATACAAGACTATGATTTTGACTATATCACTAGTTTTCTTTATGTGGAAATTCTAATATGAAACGTAATGCTTAAAAAATTATTTTATCAAGTAACTATGAAAGCATTGGTACCAAGTTGAAGTGCATTACTTTAGCTTATACAATGTTTTCTACAATTTCCACACCAAATTATTTCTACCAATTTGGCCATAACTCTTGATTGCTTCATATAAATTTCTTTCTCCAACTAGCCAATCAGGAAAAGTTGATGTTACATCTAGTTGGTGAACACATAGATACAATGCAATTACAATTGCTAAAGATATCATGTGTGTGGATTTTTTATCCATATTGTTTATACTTTTCCTCTCAACCCACATAGAATCAAAAATTTATCTTTTCTTAATTTAGGAAGATATTTATGTTTTCATGCCTAATCCTCATACTCCTCATTAATGGTTTGTTTTCAAAATTTTAACTTTTCTTAATTTAAAAAGATATGTATATTTTTTATTCCTAATCCTCATACTCCTCATCCATGATTTGTTTTCTAAATTTTAAATTTTCTTAATTTAAGAAGATTTGTAAAATTTATACTTTTTCATGCCTAATCCTCATACTCCTCATCCATGGTTTACTCCTCATTCATGATTTGTTTTCAAAATTTTAACTTTTCTTAATTTAGGGAAATTTGTAAAATTTATAAGTTTTCATGCCTAATCCTCATACTCCTCATCCCTCCTCATCCATGGTTTGAGGTTTGTTTTGATTTGTATTCATTAACTCCAAGTGCTAACTTTATTATTTGAGTTCGTCTTTTTTTTGGGTTAAACTTCTTATGACCATAGTCCTCAACTTCTTTTTGTTCATCTATCACTTCCATATCTTTATGTAATAAGGTATATTTTCTTCCTTTTGTTCATCAATCACTTTCATATCTTCATGTAACAAGGTATATTTTCCTTCTTAAAAGAGCACTGAAAAAGGTTTTAATTGGGTTATATGTTCAAAATTTCTATTATTTTTTTCAATTACACTTTAATAAAGAAAAATGTCATCTCAATCTTTCACAATAATTTTTCACAACTGTAATTTTTAAGGAGCTACTTTTCATTAATTTGTCTTTTTTAATTACACTTTAATAAAAAAATGCCATCTCTTTAATTACACTTTAATAAAAAAATGTCATCTCAGTCTTTCACAACAGTAATTTTTAAGAAGCTATTTTTCATTACTTTGTCTTTTCAATTACACCTTAATAAAAAAAATGCCATCTCAATCTTTCACAACAGTAATTTTTAAGAAGCTACCTTTCATTAGTTTTTAAACAACTACATAAAAATGATATATTATAATGTTTAAATCAAAATTTACCCTCATGCATTTCATGCTTTTATCATCTATATACTTCCTCTTTTTTTTGGTGCAAATTTCAAAAAACCAAAAACTCTTTAGTATTTAACATAGATCAAAATTTACCATCATGCATTTCATACTTTTATCATTTATATGCTTCCATTTTTATAGGTGCAAATTCTAAAAAACCAAAAACTCTCTAGTATTTAACATTTAGCTTCCTCAAATTAATTCATGGCAATAGCCCTGGTGCTTTTATGGAATTGTGAGGAAACACCTTACCCTTCATTCGGAAAATGTCCAAGCACATTGACTCTATTTACTCTAGCTTTAGAGGTTTCATCGTTGAAGAAAGGATGTCGATGTTATTTGTTTATATTACCACCCTCCCAAACTAATCAATGTTACATATGAATGTGACCATAAGGCCTCGATGAGTTGTCAAAAAATCTCCAACAATTGTGTGCCGAAATCTATGATACCAATTGATGACCTCAATCACTGCTATATAGATCTCCTTCCCTCCTTTCTTTCTCTAACAACTTTACCATATGCTCTGCAGAGATTACAATTATCTGAACTAAATTAAATTATATGGTGAAATATATTATTCTAAATGTTTCACTTTTTTATTTTTTAAGTGTTATTTTCTGATTAATTTTGTCCAAACCAAAAATTGTTGGAACTTTAGATTTGAGTGATTGAGTTTGTATAATTGAAGTGTCCTGATATTATAAATTAGATATTATCAATCAAAAGCAACTCACCAATAATTTTCATGATTTGAATAGTCCACTTAACACTCATTGTATCTGGTGATGCAATGCTATTGAAACCAACAAAATGAATCACATAACATCAATCATCACTCCTGGAGATTGCAATTTCCTTATATACACCATTCCATACCAACATTAACAAAAAAACAACTGATTTGCCAACTATCTCAAGTTGCTATTATCCCCAAAAAGGACGTCCTTTCGACCCAATATAGCCTCATATCGGAGGAACCACGTTCTCCCAGGTCTCATGTGTCGAGCTGTTGTCTAATTGAGCAACCAGCATTTGGAAATATTGCAACTGCCATTGTTGATACCGTTTGACAAGGGATTCATTGGATACTGCATATTTTGCTTCATCTGTTCCATTCTTATCAGGAATCCACTTCTGACATTCTTTCCTCATATGCCATATTTTCTTCAAACTTCCCATTGTTGTTTGGGATTTTCTTCGGAATTTCAATTTGTGTTGAGGTTGATTCGATGTTTGGGATTTACAAAAATCAATTGTAGTTTGTGTATCCATACCTCGTAAACATTTTTTCTCCACTATGTTATGTTATCGTCTTGGGTGGCGATTTTTAACAAAGACATACAGAAAAACAGATCCCGCATTCACCACCCCGACGTGATCGCGTGCCTTTGTCGTTCTCTGTTTGACTTGATGCATCTTCTTTAAAACATTTGAATTCACGATTGGAGTCCGCGAGGTCTGCATCTCTGTCTGTCTACATTTGGGAAGATGTCCCAACTGCTCCCATCGCTGCAGAATTATCGTTTTCGGCCTTGGGCGCTTCTCGCTATCATAATTCTAGATACAAAAACATCCATATATAGTTCCAAGGGATAGTTCTGCTGGTGTCCACGAGGTCTGCATGTCTGCTTGTTAAATTTTTCTTATGTTTTTCATTTATAGTTTCGACCTCTTCTTCTCGTTTGGTCTTACATCCTAGGCCTGTCATTAATTCCAAGAGATAGTACTGTTGGAGTCTGTAAGGTCTGAATGTCTGTTTGTTTATTTTTTTTAATAAGAGATTTCATCTTCCCTTTTGGTTTTGTTATACAGCCGAAGCATAAACCCAATAGATTTAAATGGAAACAAATTAACAAAACAAAGACAACAGCAATCATATAATTAAACACAGTGATTTATTTGGTAAAACTCTTAACAAGTGAAACATCCACATGACAATGATAATAGGTTTTCTTATTGTTCAAAGGAGAAAATTACAACAGCCAAAAGAGCAGGCTTACAACCATTTTTCACACCTATCCCACACTGTGTCATTTGCATCTATAGATATAGACCATCTATTACACAGTTACATAAAATTGATAGAATTTAATATGCACCTATCCATATTCTAATTTTACCTAATTTGATTCAACCAATGCAGAATATTAGGAGCCACGAAATTCATCCATATTCTATGTGAATAATCCTTATACTAAGTCTTCACAGTGAGTCTAATGGTTAAAAATATGTCTTTCCTCGGAAAAGATCATATGTTCAAATCCAAAGAAGACTGTGATCTTTATTTACTTTATGGAAAAACCATTCTTCTTATATCACAGATCTTCTTTTCCCAACATTTCCAAAATACAGAGCCCTCTAGATACAGAAACATCCATATATAGTTCTGGTGGTGTCCATGAGGTCTGCATGTCTGCTTGTTTAATTTTTTTATGCTTTTCATTTATAGTTTCGACCTCCTCTTCTTGTTTGGTCTTACATAGTAGGCCTGTCATTAATTCCAAGGGATAGTACTGTTGGAGTCTGCAAGGTCTGCATGTCTGTTTGTTATTTTTTTTAATAAGAGGTTCCATCTCCCCTTTTCGTTTGGACTTCTATCCCTGAGCACTTCGGATTGAGACCAATCTACCCATAAATCTAAGCCTGGGATGAATTGATCTGGGACCTCCCAAAATCCTAACACCTGAGGAAGAAGGGTTATCCTAAGACCTGAGGAAGAAGGGTTTTGAGAGTCTTTTCAAAAATATCCTTAAACAACTTGTAGTTATTATTTCATTGAATTTTTAACTTCACCAAATTACAACCCGAACTAAATTTTCCAAATCAATTTGGATAATGTTTATACTAAGTCTTCCCATTATTTATATATAACACTATATAATTTAAAATCTTAGTCAAATACATACACATTTATGAGATAATCTATGGTAAAGCATCTTTACGGGACATTCTATGCTATGAATTTTAGTGAGCTTATTTTACTCTTTATGGCAAAACCATTCTTCTTATATCACAGATCTGTTTTTCTCAAGATTTCCAAAATACAGAGCCCCATTTGACCTAAAATAAAATATTAGCAATGTGTTGAACCATGTTGATTGGGAAAACGAGAGATTAGCTTTGCGTTGAAGTAGCAAAAACTTGTTATAAGTAGAATGTAAAAACTCTTTTTTGGTGTTATAACCCATAATGGATCACTTCCAGAAAAGTTTTTAGTATAGTGTTTGAGTAATTTACTCAAATTTCAAAATGAGTTTGGTTGGTGTTAATGGAAGATAAAGCAATAGTAAATTTATTGAAACTAATTATTTAATATATCTTTTCTATTAATTCCCCACCCTAATATAAGAAAATATCTGTAAGTTTCTCCTATGCATGCATTGATAGCTGGATTTCTAACTTGAATTTCAATAAATTGAAAATTTGAAGATATCAAGGCATTTCAAATCAAATAATTAAGATTTCTTATTTAAAAAATATGATATTGAGTAAGGTGAACCAACGAAAATCATTCAACTGCTATAAATCTGGATTAGATATGCTATTGACTAAGAGGATGAACCAGCGAGGATTCAAACTGCTATGAATCTCGATTAATGCATCCCTATAGTATAAACTCATTCTATAATGACATGTTTTCTATGGTTCTGAATTTGCATGTAAAATACATCTCTATACTCTCAATCATGGTATAACTCATTCTATAATGACATGTTTTCTATCGTTCTGAATTTGCATGTAAAATACATCTCTATACTTTCAATCATGGTATAGTTTATGATTAGTTTATGATTTGGAAAGTGATAGCAATATTTTCTCAATTTACAACATTTTGTTTGATTAAAATTATTACTTTAAAGTTAAATATATGTAATTTAACTTATATATTTTAAAAAATAATAAGAATGCAAAATTGTTAGGAAAGCCATTAGAAATGTTTTTAATGAGTCTTTAAAACTTGATAAAATCAATAAATACAAATTTCTAATTAAAATGAAAAAAAAGTACTATATCAATAAAATTAAAAGAAAAAAAAGGTATTATATCAATAAAAGGAAGAACAGTGTTTACAACTATCTAAGTTGGATCCTAAGAAGTTTTGGAGGCAAATTCTAACCACAATAATAAATAAAATAATAGGATTCCCTTAAGGGAGCGGAATTCCTACTTTAAAAGTCTTTACCAGTTCCATATTTCCATGGACACCATTCCTTGTTTCCTTAAACCCTGGAAGCAAAGCCTCATTGTCGCTATTTTTTAAAATGGGGATAGAAAAGTTCCCTCTAATTATAAGACCATTATAATTAGCCCAATTTTAGCCAAGCTTTATGAAACTATTTTGGAAAAGAAGATTATCATTTTACTAGAAAGTCAGGGTAAAAGAGCTAAAGGATCTTGTTGTTTTGTTGACTTTAGAAAATCTTTTGACATGGATAAAAGTGTCTTTAGAGTAGGATGTATGAGAACGTTATTCTCAAGTTTAAAAACATTGAGGGCTGGTGGAAAGAGATTAATTGTAATATTGGAGTCAAGCAAGGTTGTCCCTTGTCCCCTACCCTTTTTGGCATATACATTGACAAATTAAAATATTGCTTGGAAGAAGCGAGTTGTGTTGGCCCTACCATACAAATATCTTGGAATCAGTATTTACCACAAACTCAACTAGAATTATATCATTGGGAAAAGGATTATTGGGGGATGGAAATATTTTTATGGGCTTGAAAATAGATGTAAATCAAACGATCTTTAGATATGGGATAAGAAGAAACTCCTCTTTGAGAACCTTGTTATGCATGTTATTCTTTATGAATGTGAAGTCTGGGGATGTAGTATCTCTTGTGAATCCTGGAGAAAAAGAAAATACAAAAGAATTGTATAACCTATAATCTAAAAATTAAAGAAAATACACTCTATCCCATCCTCCTCTTAGAGGCAAGTCCCCCATTGAGAGCATGACTATGACTAGATATATAATGTTTAAGAACAAGTTAAACAACATGGAAGACAAAAGGATTCCTAAAATTGCTTCAAAATGCAGTGTCAACCACCATTGACTGGAGGATGGCATAAAGATGCCTAGTCTTGGATAAATTAATGGGGAATCATGGAAGACACCATTTTGAAAAATAAGGATACTATTAAAAATATGATCAAATTAAAATTTAAGAAGAAAATGTGGTGTGATAAAGTGTTAGAGGAAAAAATAATTAAAGTATTATAAGGGTGTAATCAACCATAAGAACAAATTCTCAATAGCTCCTATACCGAGATTAGATATCAATTTCAAAATATTTGTCACACTACCAACCTTTCTAACCTTTCAAGTCAACAAAACTATGGTGATCTTGGAATTCTCCTAATGTTTTTCGAGCATAGAAACACAATTCTAGAGAATTGCAAGTAATTAGTCCAATA